>CAUYQU010032693.1:0-20900 GCA_963574635.1 Cheracebus regulus | reverse complement strand
TGGCCTGCCTTGCTAGGTTGGGGAAGTTTTCCTGGATAATATCCTGAAGAGTATTTTCCAGCTTGGATTCGTTCTCTTCTTCACATTCAGGTACACCTATCAAACGTAGATTAGGTCTTTTCACATAGTCCCATATTTCTTGAAGACTTTGTTCATTCCTTGTTACCCTTTTTCCTCTAATCTTGCCTTCTTGTTTTATTTCATTGAGTTGATCTTCAACCTCTGATATCCTTTCTTCTGCTTGCTCATTTCGGCTGTTGAAACTTGCACATGCTTCGTGAAATTATCGTATTGTGTTTTTCAGCTCCATCAATTCACTTATATTCCTCTCTAAGTTGTTTATTCTCATTGACATTTCGTCAAATCTTTTTTCAAGGTTCTTAGTTTCTTTGCATTGGGTTAGAACATGTTCTTTTGGCTCAGAGAAGTTTCTTATTACCCACCTTCTGAAGCCTGATTCTGTCAATTCTTCACGCTCATTCTCCATCCAGCCTTGTTCCCTTGCTGGTGAGGAGTTGTGATCCCTTGTAGGAGGAGAGGCGTTCTGGTTTCGGATATGTTCATCCTTTTTGCACTGGTTTCTTCCCATCTTTGTGTATTTATCCATCTGTCGTCTTTGTAGCTGTTGACTTTCAGATTGGGTCTCTGAGTGGACGTCCAGTTTGTTGATGACGATCTTATTTCTTTCTGTTTCTTAGTTTTCCTTCTAACATTCAGGCCCCTCTGCTATAGGACTGCTGAGGTCCACTCCAGGCCCTGCTTGCCTGGGGATCACTGGCAGCTGCTGCAGAACAGTAAGGGTGGCTACCAGTTTCTTCTTCTGCTTTGTCCCAGAAGGATACCTGCCAGATGTTGGTCTCAGCTCTCCTTTATGGGATGACTCTTTGGATATACAGGGGTCAGGGAGCTGCTTGAGGAGACAGTCTGTCCTTTATAGGAGCTCAGGTGCTGAGCTGTGAGCTCCGCTGTTCATTCAGAGCTGCTGAGCAGGTATGTTTAAGTCTGCTGCAGCAGAACTTATAAATCCCCCACCCTTTTTTTTTTCCCAGGTGCTCTGTCCCGGGGATTTAGGGCTTGGTTTATGAGTTTCTGTTGTCCTGCTGCCTTTTTTCAGGGCTGCCCTGCCCTGCCAGGAGGAAGCCTAGTCACTGTCTGCCTACAGACGCCTTGCTGAGCAGCTGTGGGCTCCACCCAGCTGCTGTGTGAACTTCCCTGCAGTCCTGTTTATACGGATATAGTTACAACTGCCTTGGCAATGGCGGCCCACCTCTATAATGGCGGACTCTCTCTGTAATGGTGGGCTGCCTCAGCAATGGCGGACTACCTCCATAGTGGTTGAGTGCCTCGGTAATGGTGGACACCCCTCCCCCACGGAGCTGGACTGTCCTGGGTTCAGCTTTGCTTGCTGTAAAACTCTCAATCCAGAGCATTTCAGATTGCTGTTTTTTTGTAGGGGTGTGACCAGTCAAGCCTGATCACCTGGCTCCCTGCCTCAGAGCAAACAGTCGACTGTCTCCCAGGTGTTCCAGTCGCCTGTTGAAAAGGCTCTGGGATCTGGGTGGTTTTCCATGTGGCGACCCACTGTGCCTGCACTGGCTGAAATAGCCGTGCTGAGATTCATGGTGCTTTTTTGTCCGGGACTCTCCTGGCCTGGCTCCCTGTTTCAGTCACCTTTTCTATCAGTTGAATGGGGGACTCTGCCTTCCCATAGCTCCAATAGCCAGCTAAAATGGTGCCCATGGAGAACCGCCACACCGGAGCACCAGCCAAGACAGCCGGGCAGGCTGAAACAGCCACGCTGGCGACCCATGGGGCTCCTCCACCTGGGAATCTCCTGGTCTGTGGGCAATAAAAATCCGTCTGGAAATGCAGCACCCACTCACCCTCCGTGCTTTTGCTGGGAGCTGCAATCCTGAGCTGCTCCAAATTGGCCATCTTGGATCCGTCTCCTCTCTTTTTTTTTTTTTTAAGACAGAGTTGCCGGGTGCAGTGGCTCACATCTGTAATCCTAGCACTTTGGGAGGCCGAGGCGGGCGGATCACAAGGTCAAGAGATAGAGACCATCCTGACCAACATGGTGAAACCCCGTCTCTACTAAAAATACAAAAAATAGCTGGGTGTGGTGGCACATGCCTGTAGTCCCAGCTACTTGGAAGGTTGAGGCAGGAGAATTGCCTGAATCCTGGAGGCGGAGGTTGCAGTGAGCCAAGATTGCGCCACTGCACTCCAGCCAGGTGCCAGCAACAGAGCAAGACTCTGTCTCAAAAAAAAAAAAAGACAGGGTCTCACTCTGTCACCCAGGTTGGTGTGTAGTGACACAGTCACAGCTCACTGTGGCCTCATCCACACCTTCTGAAGCAATCCTCCCACCTAGGCCTGAAGAATAGCTGCAACTACAGGCATGTGCCACCACACTCAGTTAATTTAGGTTTTCGTTTTTGTTTGTAGTGACAGGGTCTTACTTATGTTTTTACCCAGCCTGGTCTTGAACTCCTGGGCTCAAGTGACCTTCCCACCTCAACTTCCCAAAGTTCTGTGATTACTGATGTGAGCCACGTGCCTGGCTAGATCCCACCTCTCAAAACGGTGGCACTGGCTTTCCTTTTTGCTTTCGGCCCGAGTGCTTGCTGCCGAGAAACCTGGGAAGATGGTGCTTGTCCTGGCTGGACAGTACTCTGGACACAAAGCCGTTATGATGAAGGACATTGATGATGGCACCTGAGATCGCCCCTACAGCCATGCTCTGGTGGCTGGAATTGATCTGTATCCTCGAAAAGTGGCAACTGCCATGGACAAGAAGAAGATTACCAAGGGGTGAAAGATCAAGTCTTTTGTGAAAGTTTATAACTACAATCACCTGATGCCCACAGGGTACTCTGTGAATATCCCCTTGGACAAAAGTGTCATTATTTACGACGTCTTCAGAGATCCTGCTCTTAAACCTAAAGCCCGAAAGGCCAAGGTCAGGTTTGAAGAGAGATACAAGACAGGCAAGAACAAGTGGTTCTTCCGAAAGATGCTGTTGTAGATGCCTTGTTTTGGTCATTAAAAATTAAAAAGAAAGGCTGGGCACAGTGACTCGCGCCTGTAATCCCAGCACTTTCGGAGGCCAAGGCGGGTGGATTACCTGAGGTAGGAAGTTCAAGATCAGTCTGGCCAACATGGTGAAACTCTGTCTCAAAAAAAAAAATTAATTAATTTTAAAAATTGAAAAGAAAAAAAAAACAGTGGCATTGGATAATAAGTTGCCAGTTTATGAGCTTTGGGGGACACATTCAAATCACAGCAAAGCTCCTTCAAGGGAACAGCCTTAGAGAAAAGGGGTTGCCATGATACAACACTGAAGCAGGAACTGATGGAGTTGTTCACTGATTTTCAGTAAAAGCACTCCAAGTGATTTCTGCCAAGTATCTTGGAAAGAATCCAAAGAATTGAGTGACACTGTAATAACAAAACTCTTTCCAGTTCCACATACTTTTGTGAAAAAAGCTTCTAAACTCATACATGGATTAAAATTTATAAGGATAGTGTTGATAGTGATTCCTCTTCCAAGGAATAAATAATATTTATCATTGTATACATGAACATACATTTAAAAAATCCATCTCAATAAATGAAATGTAACTTTCCATATTCAAACTGTTATCAAATTTGTATTGTACTTATGTGGTTTTGATCAGTTAGGTCTAGTGGCAACTCTGGCCAAAAGTAATAACACTTCAAGGTTTATGGTCACAAGGAATTAAAAATTGAAATTGGAATTCAGGTGCCTATTTCTGTTACAAAGAAATGCTATATGGCAATCATAAAAGACAGTATAGGATGGAAATGAATTGCATGTATGACCTAATACTGTAGTGAACGTGAAATGGAAGTAGGAGTTCAAGAAGGAAAAAGAGGAATGAGAAGTTTTTGACTGAAATTTGTCCATGTGTTTTCCAAGGATGATAGTAAGTAGAGCTGCCCCAGAAGGGCGTGACTCCAGGTCCTCAATACGTGCCAGCAGCCCAAGAACCACACTTGAAAGGAGGCCACGGGCCGGCGTGGTGGCTCATGCCTGTAATCCCAGCTCTGAGAGACTGAGGCAGGAGAATCACTTGAAGTCAGGGGTTTAAAACCAGCGTGGTCAACGTGGTAAAACACTGTCTCTACTAAAAATACAAAAAATTAGCTGGGTGCGGTGGTGGGCACCTGTAGTCTCAGCTACTCAAGAGGCTAAAGCAGGAGAATCGCTTGAACCCAGGAGGTCGAGGTTGCAGCGAGCTGAGATCGTACCACTGCAATCCAGCCGGGGTAACAGAGCAAGACTCTGAAAGAAAGAAAAAGAAAGGAAAGAAAGAAGGAAAAACAAAGAAAGAGAAAGAAGGAAGGAAGGAAAGGAAAGGAAAGAGAAAGAAAGAGAAAGAAAGAGAGAAAGAAGAGAGAAAGAGAGAGAGAAAGAAAGAAAAAAAGAAAGAGAAAGAAAGAAAAAAAGAAAGAGAAAGAGAGAGAGGCAGGGAGGGAGAGACGGACAGAAAGGAAGGAAGGAGGGAAAGAAAGAAGGAAAGAGAAAGAAAGAGAGAGGGAAAGAGAGAAAGAAAAGTGGCCACAGCTGGGTGCAGTGTAATCTCATGCCTATAATCTCAGCACTTTGGGAGCCTGAGGTAGAGAGATAGGGAGATTGCTTGAGCTCAGGGATTCTAGGCTAGCCTGGGCAATGTGGCAAAACCCTATCTCTTAAAAAAAAAAAAAAAAAAAAATTAGCCAGGCATGGTGGCATGTGTCTGTGGTCCCAGTTACTTGGGAGGCTGAGGCAGGAGGATTGCATGAGCCTGGGAGGTTGAGACTGCAGTGAGCTGTGATTGCACCACTGCCCTCCACCCTAGCCAACAGAGTGAGATTCTGTCTCAAATAAATAAATAAATAAAAACAAAGAAAGGAGGTAACACTGTGGCTAATTTTTTTTTTTTTTTGGTGCCGCGACTCAGTTACGAACCAAGGTTGCTGCGGGCACAACACCAAGTCCTAACCACTATAGGATCACAGCCTGTGGATATCTTTCTTTGACTCTCTTGGGATAGAATTAAAAACAGAAATTTCAAATTTGAGTTCTAATAGTGCTCAGAAAAGTACAACCCTCTATAGAAACCCTTCAACCACAAGCTTTGCAACTACTTAAAGTTATGATTTAAAAACCTAGATGTCAAAAATTAGCCAGGCGCCAGCCTGACCAACATGGTGAAACCCCATCTCTACTAAAAATATAAAAATTAGATCCCTGGGGAGTACATTGATAATAAATTTAAATTTTTTTTTAATTAGCTGGATGTGGTGGTGCATGTCAGTAATCCCAGCTACTCAGGAGGCTGAGGCAGAAGAATCACTTGAACCTGGGAGGCGGAGGTTGCAGTGAGCCAAGTTCATGCCACTATATCCCAGCCTGGGTGACAGAGCAAGACTCCTTCTTAAAAAAAAAAAAAAATTAGCTGGGCATGGTGGCACATGCCTTTAATCCCAGCTACTAGGGAGATTGAGGCAGGAGAATTGCTTGAACCTGGGAGATGGAGGTTGCAGTGAGCCAAGATCACACCACCGCACTCTGACCTGGATGACAGAGTAAGTCTCCATTTCAAAAAACAAGTAATAGGCCAGGCGTGGTGGCTCACGCCTGTAATCCCAGCACTTCGGGAGGCCGAGGCGGGTGGATCATGAGGTCAGCAGATGGAGACCATCCTGGCCAACATGGTGAAACCCCGTCTCTACTGAAAATACAAAAATTAGCTGGGCGTGGTATCATGCACCTGTGGTCCCAGCTACTGGGAGGCTGAGGCGGAAGAATCGCTTGAACCCAGGAGGCGGAGGTTGCAGTGAGCCAAGATAGCGCCACTGCACTCTAGCCTGGCGACAGAGCAAGACTCCGTCTCAAAAAAACAAAAACAGATAATAACAATAATAAACCACATGTCAACTTAAAGACGTGCAAAAGGATACGCTATTTTCAGATTTATTTTAGAGACGTGTGAACTAAAGAGTTTGAAAAGTCTAAACCAGCAATGATAGGCAACAAGATGACCATCCTCATTTCACTTTTCTCAAAAGACTCAACTTAATTTCTAACCCCTTATCTTAGGAGAACTGAAAACCATTTTCTCCCTGCTTTCTGATCTAAATCCCAATTAACATGAGAAATATGAAGAGAATAGGGTTAAGAGTGATGATATCTGGCCAGGAACAGTGGCCGACACCTGAAATCCAGCATACTGAGAGGCCGAGGCAGGGGAGGTTGGCTGAGCCCAGGTGTTAGTTTGAGATCAGCCAGGGAAATATGGGGAGACCACTGTCTCTATGTTAAAAAAAAGTAATAATAAAAATTTAAAAATCAGGCCGGGCGCAGTGGCTCACGCCTGTAATCCCAGCACTTTGGGAACCCGAGGTGGGTGGATCACAAGGTGAAGAGATTGAGACCATCCTGGCCAGCATGGTGAAACCTCATCTCTACTGAAAATACAAAAGTTGGCTGGGCATGGTGTCGTGCGCCTGTAGTCCCAGCTACACAGGAGGCTGAGGCAGGAGAATCACTCGAACCCAAGAGGTGGAGGTTGCAGTGAACAGAGATTGTGCCACTGCACTCCAGCCTGGCAACAGACTGAGACTCCATTAAAAATAAATAAATAAAGGCCAGGCCTGGTGGCTCACACTTGTAATCCCAGCACTTTGGGAGGCCGAGGCAGGTGGATCACTTGAAGTCAGGAGTTTGAAACCAGCCTGTCCAACATGGCGAAACCCCATCTCTAAAAAAAAGAAAGAAAAATAAATAAATAAATAAATAAATAAATAAATAAATAATCAGCCAGGCATGGTGGCTCTCACCTATAGTCCCAGCTGCTTGGGAGGCTGAGGTGGGAAGATTAACTTGAGCCCAGAATGTCAAGGCTGCAGTGAGCTGTAACTGTGCTACTGCACTCCAGCCTGGGCAACAAAGTGAGACCTTGTCTCTTAGGAAAAAAAAAGAGTGAAGAAACCACTAAATTGTTTTGTGGCCTTAATGCAGTCAGTTCTCCTTTTCTGGGCTGGTTTCCTCAACTGTAGCGTGTTGAAGCATATTTTAAAATGTATATTTAAAAGGTGCAGTCTTGTCCTAAAGGTTTATGAGCTTGAATGTCCTTCCAGCAATGACATTTTTAGATGCTTTGCTATTTTTCAATACCAAAATCTTGTGTTCTCCATGCCTCTCCCATCCCAACCATGGCCCCCTGGAGAGAAATGAGCACATCTTTGGGTGAAACACACCCTCAGTTTGTGACCTATGTCTATAGATTTACAAGTTCTTCTCTGGTTGGAAGTCACCTCGCCGGCCCCACCCTCACGCCCCAAGACTGTCTTAGCTATAGCTGAGCTCCTGCTCCTCATGAGTCTATCACTAAAGAAATAGTCACCAAGCATCTGCAACTCATGTGCCCTTCCTCAAGCATTAGGAGTAAAGACTAATGCAGTCTGGCCTTGGGGAGCTTTGTCTGGTCAGAGAGAAATGCGTGTTTCAGTAATTGCAGAAATACAACTGCAGAATCTGGCTAGGAAAGTGTGACAGTGAAGGTGCAGAGGAGGCACAGAGCAGCTTTCCTTGTGGTATGGGAAACTTCCCAGGGACGTTTGAATTGGCTTTTGAACAAAGAGGCAGATTGGAGAAAGTGAAAGGCATTTCTAGCACAGAGAAACATATGAAGGCAAGATGGCACAATGAATCCTGGGAATTGCAAGTGTATCTGGAGTGTACGTGTGGGATGGAAATTGGGGCTGAGAATAGAAGCCAAGAGATAAATTTGGACAGCTTGGTAAGCAGGGAACAGATCACGGAATTTGGTCATTATCTTGAAAGCAGTGGGGGTGGGAAGGGGCACATTCAAGAAGAATCATATGGAGAATGAAGCTTAGATAAAAGCTACTTCAAGAGTTCAGGTAGTCAGCAGCGATGGCTCACAACTGTAATCCCAGCACTGTGGGAGGCCAAGGCGACCAGATCGCCTGAGGTCAGCAGTTCGAGACCAGCCTGGGCAACATGGCAAAACCTCGTCTCTACTAAAAATACAAAAATTTGCCAGGCGTGGTGCTGGGCACCTGGAATCCCAGCTACTCAGGAGGCCGAGGCAGAAGAATCGCTTGAACCAGGGAGGCCGAGGTTGCAGGGAGCCCAGACTGCGCCACTGCACTCCAGCCTGGGTGACAAGTGAGACTGTTTCAAACAAACAAAAAAAGAGTTCCGCAAGTGATAGTAAAGGGGAAATAGAGGGAAACAGTGAGAAGGACTTGATAGAGGAGTCAAGGGTGGCTCCTAAATGTTCTGCTTGTCCATGCATAGAAGGAAGGGTAGGTTTAGAGAGGCAAGATAGTAGGTCCATTTGCAGACATAGTGAGTCAACCGGGATAATTAGCTAGCCATTTCAAAGCATGGATTTGGAATTCAAGTTGCAGAAGAGCCTGAGGTGAAAGTGTACGTGTCAAATCACTAAGAGTACACAGTGTAACCAAAGTAACAAGCCACCTTAAGCGTGGGCTCTATTCTAGAGCCAGCTGTTAAACAGACCCAAATAAGTTCTTGAGTCATCTTCCATGTTCTTTTGGGAAGGAGGAGATGGCAAATCCTTGAGCAACAGACAAGCATAAGAAAAAACTTCAGTTTTGAAGTCTGTATGAGCCGAGAGTGTTGGCTCATGCCTATAATCCCAGAATTTTGGGAAGCCGAGGCAGGCAGATCACTTGAGGCCAGGAATTCGAGACCAGTCTGGCCAACATGCAGAAATCCCATCTCTACTAAAAATACAAAAATACAAAAAAAAAAAAAAAAAATTAGCTGGGTGTGGTGGTGGGTACCTGTAATCCCAGCTACTGGGGAGGCTGAGGCAGAAGAACTGCTTGAACCCAGGAGGCAGAAGCTGCAGTGAGCCGAGATTGCACCATTGCATTCCAGCCAGGCAACAAGAGCAAAACTCTGCCTCAAAGTAATAATAATAAAGCCTGCATAAAGATCAGCAAGAATTAGAGAAAAAAAGAAAGTTGGGCTGGGCATAGTGGCTCAAGCCTGGAATCCCAGTGCTTTGAGAGGCCAGCAGTTCAAGACCAGCCTGGATAAGATGGTAAGACCATCTTTAAAAAAGAAAAGAAAAAAAAGAAAAAATTACCCAGGCATGGTGGTGCATGCCTGAGGCAGGATTGGTTGAGGCCAGGGGTTAGAGATTGCAGTGGGCTCTGATGGTGCCACCGCACTCCAGCCTGGCTGACAGAGCAAGACTCTGTCTCCAAAAAGAATTAAAGTGGTTAGATTTAAGCCTACAACACTAGACATTTAAAAATATACTTTTTTTTTTTTTGAGACGGAGTTTCGCTCTTGTTGCCTAGGCTGGAGTGCAATGGCATGATCTCAGCTCACCGAAACCTCCGCCTCCCGGGTTCAAGCGATTCTCCCACCTCAGCCTCCCGAGTAGCTGGGATTACAGGCATGCCTATATTTTTACTAGAGATGGGGTTTCTCCGTGTTGGTCAGGGTGGTCTCAAACTCCAGACCTCAAGTGATCCACCCATCTCAGCCTCCCAAAGTGCTGGAATTACAGGTGTGAGCCACTGCGCCCAGCCTTTTCTGAAAACATACTTTTAAAACAAAATAAAAGGGCTGGGCGCGGTGGCTCACGCCGTAATCCCAACACCTTGGCAGGCCATGACAGGCAGATCTTGAGGTCAGGAGCTCGAGATCAGTCTGACCAACATGGTGAAACCCCGTGTTTATTAATAATACAAAAATTAAGCAGGCGTGGTGCGTGCCTGTAGTCCCAGCTACTCAGGAAGCTGAGGCAGAAGCATCGCTCGAACCGGGAGGCGGAGGTTGCAGTGAACTGAGATCACGCCACTGCACTCCAGCCTGGGCGAGAGAGTGAAACTCCCTCTCAAAACAACAATGAAATAAGAACTGGGTTCGAGACAGTGAAACTCCCTCTCAAAACAACAATGAAATAAGAACTGGGTTCGGCGGTGTGTGCCTGTAGTCCCAGCCACTTGGGAAGCTGAGGCAGGAGCATCACTTGAGGCCAGGAGTTGCAGGTTTCTGTGTGTTATGATCACACCTGTGAATAGCCACTGCACTCCAGCATGGGCAATATAGGGAGACCCCATCTCTTAAAAAAAAAAGGGGGGGGCCTAGATCATATATTGATAAAATTCCTTTTATAGTTAGGATGAGGAATTTTCAAGAAAGTGAATCTGGGGGCCTTTTGTTGATTCCTTTTTGGGTTAATAGTGAGGCCAATTTAAAGCTCTGAATCTACAACTGGCATGTAGATAAAACCATTTTTTTTTTTTTTTTTTTGCATAGGTGCAAGGTAAATGGGACCTGACAACAGCTCTTGAATAAGACATAGCAGGGTTTTTTGGGGTTTTGTTTTTGAGATGGAGTCTTACTGCTCTGTTGCCCAGGCTGGAGTGCAGTGGCACCATCTTGGCTCACTGCAAACTCTGCCTCCCCCGTTCAAGTGATTCTCCTGCCTCCATCCACCTCCTGAGTAGCTGGAATTACAGGTGCCCACCACCACACCTGGCTAATTTTTGTGTTTTTAGTAGAGATGGGTTTTACCATGTTGGCCAAGCTGGTCTCAAACTCCTGCCCTCTGACTTCAAATGATCCACCCCTCTTAGCCTTTCAAAGTGCTGGGATTACAGGCATGAGCCACTGTGCCTGGCCGATAGCAGGGTTTTAATTGATCACAAATCTGGGTCAAAACTGCTGAAAGAAAGCGAAATCTATCCTGATGTAAATTAATATTCAACAGCAGTTTTACTGGTCACTTTTTTGTACTAAACTCTATAAAGGAAAAAGGAGATATGGCCTTTACCCTCAAAAAAAAAAAAAAAAAAAAAACTCTCTTTTCCTTACACATAACTTTTGAGACACGGTCTCACTCTGTTGCCCAGGCTAGAGTGCAGTGGCACTATCATGGGTCACTACAGCCTCGATTTCCCAGGCTCACGTGATCCTACCGCCTCAGCCTCCTGAGTAGCTGGGACTACAGGCACATACCACCACGCCTGGCTAATTTCTGTATTTTTTGTAGAGATGAGGTTTTGCCATATTGCCCAGGCTGGTTTTGAACTCCTGAGCTCAAGCAATCTGCCCACCTCAGCCTCCCAAAGGGCTGGGGTTACGCCTGGTCTTCTCTTTCTTATTCCTATGCCACCAACACAGAGATATTGTCCCCCAAAAGTCAAACAGCTGTTGGTCATTTATGGGAAAGTTGCAATGCTAAACCCTCAGCAGATGGGCAGATTATTTCTTGCTATGTTTATGCATTTCCTAGCAACGCGGACTGCATGGTTTGTTTTCCTATGTGACAAGCCCTGAAAACCAGGCAGGGAGCCAAGGGAGAGTCATCTGAGTTTACAGCCCGAGGTTCTGCCTTCCTGGAAGATCTAGCCTGGATACCTGAGGATACAAACAGCCAGAGACTGCTTCTCTGACACACCCAACTTTCTCTAACATAGAACATACAAACAATCTGAGAGCAAGAACATTAGAAGGAACCACACACCTATCACCTTCCCCACATCTTTAAACTTCCTTTGCAAATAGATGGGGGCTGAGTAGTTCTGGCCAATAAGCTATGGAAAAAGTGGTGTGTGTGCGTGTCACTTCCCAGCTCAACCAGTTCACTGCTGGTGTGCCTCTCTGCTGCATCAATCTGGAAGGTCTCAAGTTCCAGATGGTGTTGTCAGAAGACTGTAAGGCATGTTACTTGGCTCACATCAAGGAGAACGACATTTTGCATAAAGCTATTATTCCAGAGTTCATCATTAAGTACCATGACTAATAAATAATACAGCTTCCTCCTTGACTTCTCCATAAGACACTACTGACTTTCTAGATGTGCTCCTTTCTGACTACTCCCATTCTTCTTCAGTTTTTAATCATTCTTTAGCTTTATAAACCTCAGAGTTCTGTGTTCAACCCCCACTTCCAAATCAATACCCTCAGGCTGGAAGCATTCACATAGCTCTGCAACTTTACCTATCACCCCTGGAATAAGAATTCTCAAACCTACACATCTGGCTTCAGGCACTTCTCTTCTGATGCCACACCTGGGAAATGTGTTGCTTCTCAAGATTCATGTATATGTGATTTTGATAGAAAATGAAGTCCTGTTAAGATACGTAAAACAGATTTCTCTCTGAATTTTACATTTTCTCTTAATCCAGCTGGGGTTGAGAAGCAGGCCCTGATTGTAAGGTTTTCCATTTTCTCACCACAGCTAATTTCAAGCTACCATGTCACCAAATGTACAGTTGGGAAGAAATGAGCAGTTTTTACAAGCTAAGATATGCCTTCAGCTCTCCACTATCTAGGGCAAGTCCTATGGTATTTGACTTCATTCCATACTCATGACTAGCAGCAGATTGACAACCTGGTGATTATTCCCCCTTTCTAGATAAAGATACTGAAGCAAATAATAGGTCTTACACCAGATCCCTTCCCCATTCATTCTGCCACCCATCTGGTCTCATTCTCTTTTGCCAGTGGCTCTTCAAACTTTATTGTGCACCAGAATCACCTGGGGATGGCCAGGGCAGAGGGATTCTTCTTAAACACAGATTACTGGACTCCATCCCAAGTTCCATTCAGGGGATCTGTGGCAGGGCATAAGAATGTGCATTTCTAACAAATTCCCAGATGATGCTGGTGCTGCTGGTTCCGGAATCATACTTAAAATCACTGCCCCGTGCCTAGAGTAGCAGTTCAGTGGCCAAAAGGGCATCAGTTGGGTTCTTTTGTAGCCCTGCCACTGAAAAGCTCTGTGACCTTGAGTGGGATATTTTCCGTAAGAAGACCAGAGCTTCGAGAGTCAACCAGCCCTTTACTTTCCATGCATCACCACTGTCTTCTCATTTATCTCTCTTGGCTTGTCACCACTCCAAACATAGTATCCAGAGACAAAAAAGCACAGAGTAAGGGATCTCCAGATTTTGCAAGCAGCAAAGTCCTGCTGTTAGGCTTGATATTCTCCTGGGTGACAATGAACATTTAAATGTGACTTTATAAAAAGGCTCAGGCAATCATTCAGAGTAAAATTAATGTTCAGTGTTTTCCTTCCTGAGGTCCAGTTATAAATATAGAACATTTTCCTCTAAGGACAGAATTGAAGATAGGGCATTTAAAAAGACATTAAGGCTGGGCGCAGTGGCTCACACCTGTAATCCCAACACTGTGGGAGGCTGAGGCAGGAGGATGGCTTGAGCCCAGGAGTTTGAGATCAGCCCAGGCAACAGAGAGATCCTGACTATGAAAATAAATCGCTGGGCATGGTGGTGTGCACTTGCAGTCCCAGCTACTTGAAGGCTGAGGCAGAGGAATGCTTGAGCCCAGGAGGTTGAGGCTGCTGTGATCCTGTGAGCCATGATCATGCTACTGCACTCCAAACTGGGCAACAGCATGAGACCCTGTTTCAAAAAAAAAAAAAAAAAAAAAGACAAGATAGATTTATCCCACAGGGATAGATTGTCAGCCTTAAAATCCAAACTTTCAATATGTAATGGAAACCACTGAGTCCTTATCACCAATTTATGAGGTTGTTATTGAAGCAACTGTTAGAGGGTTAGAGTTGGTGGGACAGCATGAAGAACTTGTTTTCCAACTTCCTACCACTGATCAGAAAATTGAGGCTGGGCGCGGGCTCACATCTGTAATCCCAGCACTTTGGGAGGCCAAGGCGGGCGGATTGTCTAGCACAGGAGTTTAAGACTAGCCTGGGTAACATGGCAAAATCCGTCTCTATTAAAAATACAAAAAAATCTTTGTGACTGAAGGCATGCTCATTATTGAGCCGGTGTGAACCTTCGACACTTACTATGCCACTCATTCGGCTCTGTGCTAAGAAATGGGTAGTCTCTGCTGGCTGAAATCATTCATGTGGGTGTGTTTTGCCAGCATTCCTCCAAGATTAATTTCCTCGTGGCGAGGAGTCTTCACCATCTGGCAAAACTTTACTCATTCTATTTTTTCTTTTTTTTTTGAGACAGAGTTTCATTCTTGTTGCCCAGGCCGAAGTGCAATGACACGATCTCGGCTCACCACAACCTCTGCCTCCTGGGTTCAAGCGATTCTCCTGCCTCAGCCTCCCGAGTAGCTGGGATTAAAGGCATGCACCACCATGCCTGGCTATTTTGTATTTTTAGTAGAGACGGGGTTTCTCCATGTTGGTCAGGCTGGTCTTGAACTCCTGACCTCAGGTGATCCACCTGCCTTGGCCTCCCAAAGTGCTGGGATTACAGGTGTGAGCCACCGTGCCTGCTCATCCTTTCAGATGCAATTCATAGATTATTTTCCCTGGTCTTCATCTGCCCCATGAGTACTGTATCCATAACACCCTAAATTGTATATAGGCCTATTCGAATTGTCACCCCTAAATTTCCAGGGACTAGCACAATGTCTGGCATTTAAACACTCAGTCCCTATTGTTTGTGTAGGTACTGCATTTTGTCATAAGTTAAAGAAAAAAAATCATGCATGCCATTATATTTAACTCAATAAGGTATGCTTCCCAATTTTGCAGGGTGCAGGATGGTCAATGATTTTAAAAATTGTCTTGAGCATTTAGTTTCCCCTTGTTTGGTGGCACAAAAAGCACTAGAAGCTATTTTATTGATTTCACTGTCTAAATGTAGACTAAAACATTATGTTCTTAATGGAGTTACATACGTTAGCACAGTGCAAACCAGTTTTGCAATTAATGAAAAATATTTACTTAGCAACTGTTAAAAGCAGTTTCTAAAAATATCCACCTCCACCCTTTCTTCTGATCTTAAATTATCTAATGCAGCACTTTATCATCAAGTTTTGTGCCTGTCCATTGGCATACAGAACCAATGGCAGGCTGCCTGAAATCCACAGAAATTGTTTCCAACAGTTATTCAAACTATTTTGCTTCTCTGAATTAGCAGCATTGCAGACTTAATATGGTAACGTTAAGAAAAGGCTACATTTTTTACCTAAGACATTCTGCTCCACAAATGACAGGTTATAAAAGTACTACAGAACTATGAGAAAGAACACCCTATCCGTGAATACACTGGTATATTAGAACAATCTATATAAACGTAGGGGCATGGAAATGCTCTAAAAGTGAAAAAATAATTCGCAACTACAAAAAAAATAACTTGGTCAAGTTTGGTTTTATGTAGCAGACTGCAAACCTAATTAATGCATTCCACTCTTGTAGATATGAATAATGTATCTTAAGTCCAAATACTAACAATTTTAGTCATTTTAAGGTGATTTTTACAAAAAAAAGTCAATTTTTAATAAGACCATGAAGCAATAAAACTGGCTGACATATTCTTTTTGCTATCATCACCACACATACGAAGTATTGATAACTAGGTAAAGGATGGCTAATAAATGCATTATATTAAAAAACTGCCTTGGCTTAAATGTGCCCCTAGAAAATATGTATTACCTTTAAATGTGAATAGTACTATTTAGCCTGGGTTCTAGTCTTGTTTGGGGAGCTTAACCACACCTACACACCTTTTTGGCCTTCGTATTTGTTAACTGGTCTCTAAGAAACTAAAATGAGCTTTAACATTTGCTTCTAAATATGGATTCCACTAATGAGCCACAAAATGACCAACTATGACAGTGGGTAAATTAGTTAAAAGCCTGATAATTTGCTTCTTTCTCTCCTGGACCTGCATTTTGTGGAGTGCTTGTATATTTTAGTGAATAGATATAGATGAGGGGTGAAAGGAATTTGAAGACTCCTAAGGAATGGCAAACTTTTGCTGTTTGAAGGCCAAAGGGACCAAGATCCAGCACAGCATGTAGAACATACACAATTATTGTTTTTCTAAAGATGGAGTCTTGCTGTGTCGCTCAGGCTGGAGTTCAGTGGTGTGATCTCTGCTCACTGCAATCTCTGCCTCCCAAGTTCAAGAGATTCACCTGCCTCAGCCGCCTGAATAGCTGGGATTACAGGCATGAACAACCATGCCCGGCCCACAATTACTTTCAAATCATACACAAAGTACTGTCCTGCCTCTTAAAGTCATTCCCTCATACTTTCACTAAAGGCCCTTAATCCATTCTGCCTGTTCACATCCCCCTCACCACCCCAATCCCCAACACTATCACATAGCAGCATTTTGCATATGGCAGAATCAGTTCCCATCTGGTGGATGCAATGAAAAATTCACTAGACTGGAAAATTACTATTAAAATTTCCCAGATTTTCATGTAAATTAAAAAATACTAAAAAAAAAAAAAATACTCTGTAATATACTGAGATTAACATATGTTTAAGTACTTCAAAGATATCCTTAACTCACTGTTATCCCAGTGGACACATCTTGTTTTAATTGTTTTGTCACTCCTATTTTCTCTTACACCCTAAACAATTATCTATATCCTCTAATCAGATACATGTCAAATAGTAAATTAGAAAATGCTACAAAGAAGTAACCAAGTTACCCCAAACATTTTACTTAAGCCTCAGTATGACTGCTTTTTATTACTGGATGTGGATACAGAGAAGCTACTCATTGCTTTTGTCTTTTAAAGTGCCTGGATCTTAGTTCGAAAATGCTCCAAGAATAAAAATATTTCAGTTTGTGTAAAGTTGAGGAGAGATGCAGAAACAATCCATTTGTTTATTACAGATGGGCTTTGCCCTGCCCAAGTGTGAGGGGTAAGGGAGACAACATAAGCACACAATTTTCAGATGAAGTCTTGCTCTGTCGCCCAGGTGGGAGTGCAGTGGCTTGTTATCAGCTCACTACAGCCTCTGTCTCCTGGGTTTAAGTGATTCTCCTGCCTCAGCCTCCTGAGTAGCTGGGACTACAGGTGTGCACTACCACATCCAGCTAATTTTTACATTTTTATTAGAGACAGGGCTTCACCATGTTGACCAGGCTGTTCTCGAACACCTGACCTCAAGTGATCTGCCAATCTTGGCCTCCCTAAGTGCAGAGATTATTGGCATGAGCCACAGCACTCTGCCAAGCACAATTTCCTAACTACAAAATTTTTATATCTGAATTCAGCAGACCCCACTTCTGGTCAATTTTGATACTGAAAAGATTATGCAACATGTCTAAGGTGAAAACAGCTGCAATTTAAGAAATCTTACTTGCCCAACCTCCCAGTCATGTATACTTTGATGTAAGGTATTTACACACTATAAACTACTTTGAAAGGGTAAAGTTAAGGTCTTAGTTAAGAATCTGGCCAGGTTTGGTGGCTCAGTTCTGTAATCCTAGCACTTTGATAGGCTGAGGTGGCTGGACTGCTTGAACCTGGGAGGTCAAGGCTGCATGAGTTGAGATAACAAGACCCTATCTCAATAAATAAATGGATATAACTATCTCCCCTCCAACTCTGTGCTTTGGTATCCTCATATGTAAAAAGGAGACAGGATATACTTCACAGGATGCTGAGGATTAGGCAAATACATGTAAAGTACTTAGAACAGTGCATGGCACTCAGTAAATGATGGCTAATTTATCAATCTCTGGGTTTAAAAGGGTGATATAACAAGAGGAACCCCATGGCTTAACTGCATGAAAGCAAAGAAAATCAGGTTTAGGTCCTGGCTCTACAAAGCCTACCAATTATCAAGATGCCTTACCTTGGGCAGTCCCACTTTTCTGAAACAGTTCTTTAAACTTTGAGTAACAATAACTGTTCCTTATTACTGTTATGAGGAATAACAGAGATGACATACATTAAGGATTCTGAAAACTATAGTTTGCAAAATGGTCATTTTTCTAACATAAATCCTTTCACCTTAAATTAGCTGACATTCTATTTCAAGTTAGAGCTTTCCCTTCTCTCCATTTCAATGTCAATATGGAATCATGGTATCTTAGTAACTTGTAATGTTGCTACCAGTTTATTTTGATAATTGACACAGATTTAGCAAGTATAAACCCTTCAAGTGCCTTCTGTGTCCTTCTGACAGGTATCCATTTTTCCCCCCTTTTTGAGATGCAGTCTTACTGCAACACCCAGGCTGGAGTACAATGGCATGACCTGAGTTCACTGCAACCCCCACCTCCCAGGTTCAAGTGATTCT
This sequence comes from Cheracebus regulus, assembly GCA_963574635.1. Taxonomy (NCBI): domain Eukaryota; kingdom Metazoa; phylum Chordata; class Mammalia; order Primates; family Pitheciidae; genus Cheracebus; species Cheracebus regulus. Next base: position 2,820 of record CAUYQU010032693.1, on the reverse strand, counting down.
TCTGCCTCAGCACCCTGAGTCCAGCTAATTTTTGTATTTTTAGTAGTGATGGGGTTTACCATATTGGCCAAGCTGGTATTGTACTCCTGCCTGCCTCAGCCTCCCAAAGTGCTGGAATTACAGGCGTGAGCTATGGCACCTAGCCATCCACCATTTTTTTTTGCATTTCCTTTTTGGCACTATGATAGAATGTTCCAGGTTCATCTCATATTTCTCCATCCCAGGAGCCATTATCAGTCTACTTTTGAGTATGTCCTCAAAACTGGTCTAACAAGTCATTTCAGAAAACAAATTATTTCACTTGAACAATATACTGTTTGGTGATTCAACACAAACTGCATGACCTGTTTAGATCAATTTGCACTCGGTCCATCACAATCTCTAGCTGTTTCAAACATACACTGCTAAAAAGGAAGACTGTCATTAAGAATATTACATTAGAAGTGGAAGTTTTGAGGAGGAAAAACATCCCCCCAAAATGTAGGCAATGGTAATGCATTTAAAAGTATAGTCTCACAAAGTCTCACTTCATACAGAGTAGCATACCTGGGACACATATTTATCTGCTTACAACACTTCTTTACTATACTTCATATAGATGTCCTCACATCTTGATTACATGGTTATAACTGCTTAAAAACTGGCAAAGAAAAGACCTAAAATAATGCTTTATACCAGTCTGAGTCAAAGCAAAACTGTTCCAGACTAGTTGGAAAAGAACCCAGGAATTTACCTGCATTAAATGCTGCTGGATTTTTCAGCTGAGCTAAAAATGTCCATGGCTCATTCTAGCCAAGTCATAAAAACATATTCCTTAATAGTTCAGCAAACTTTAGGGAAAATTAGCTCATTGTCTTGGGTTCTAAAATCCTTTTGTTTTGATATTTTTATTATAATGAAATTAAACTTAAGATTATTACAGTATGCTCGGCTTAAAACATTTATGAGTACTGCAAGGACTAGTAGAAACAGGAAAAATCGTAATAAAAATATTTGTTGATGGGAAATCATTGTGAAAGCAAACCTCGAAATATCCATTTCTAAGCTGTAAGAGCATAAGCACAACCATATGGGAGGAGATAACCAGTCTCTCCCTTCATATACATTCTTTTTTATTTCTTGTTATACCTTCCCAAAACAGAGACATTCAACAGTAGTTAGAATGGCCATCTCCCAACATTTTTTAAAAACTGCACCCCCCAATGGGTGAACAAAGTAAAGAGTAGTAACCTAGAGTTCAGCTGAGTAAGCCACTGTGGAGCCTTAAGTGGTGAGGTCTTCCAATTTCAGAGTGATGTGTCTTCAACTTGTATCATCATTTTAGCGGAAAAACATAATTTAATTTTGGTGAAATGAGATTCATCTCGAGACAGGATTAGTAACAGCATTCACTGAATTTCACATTCTTCTTTTGTGAACTGTGAAGAAAATGAATGGTAGCTAGAAGATCAGTGGGATTCCAGCTCCAGCTGCAGATGGAATGATGATATACCAGGACAAAAAACACCTATATTTTGATTTACAAAGCTAACAGCAGTTTTAAATCTGCAACTTAATTACAGACCAACTACACCACAACCTTTTCAAATGGCAAAAATACAAAAAAGTGTTACAAAAATATTTCAGAAAAAGTGCATAGTCTAAGTGCATAGTAAATAAAAGCACTGAAAAATATCTTGCTAGAGGGAGTTCAGCTTGGAAAAGTTATTACCAAAGCTAAACATTTTTATTTTACACAAACTATACTCAAAAATAGCTTTATGAGACCAATTTCTGGCTAAAAGTATCAAAGGGTTTATTAGTCAAGAAACAAATACCTCAACCGACAAGGGTGGATAGAAAAGAAACAAAAAAGCTGCCTACCCCAAAAGTTCAGACTTAGTAAGATTTCTTCAGTATTACGGTACTATATCCCTTAATGGCAGAATGTGATAATCATGGAATTAATTATTGCTAAAGTAGTTTTCAAATTAAAAAAAAAAAAAAAGGAAAAAGAAAAAAAAACAAAACAAATTAAACTTGACACAATCTGACCAAACACGTGTCAATTTACAATTTCAATATTTTACAAAATACCTACATTTACACAATAGGCTCCTGGCAGCATTTCCAGACAAGTGTTCTTTTAATTTATCCTGACATGCTATAAATGAATAAATTACACTACTTTAAAATTATCATCACTAAGTTTTTCTTTCTCTTGGGTCAGAGAAAAAGAAATGAGCGTGCAAAGAAAACTGAGAGGAAGCGCACGCACACAGATAAAGACAGATAAAGAAGCAGGAGGGACTGGGGAGGGTCAACGATCACTGAACCTCACACAGTGTGATGCTCTCCAAGGGTGAAAGTCAACTGCTTATAGCCATTTCACAAGAATTTTAAATAAAAATGTTTTATAGGAAAACCCTTTAATGCTTTTATCTTTATTCAAAATCAGCCTAGCTGCTAGTCAGCGGGCAGCAGCTACAAAACCAAGTTCTGGCAGTTGCAGTACTAGATATTGTGCCTGCAAGTCATAAAAAAACAAAAATGAAAGAATGCCTTTCTCCTTCAGACAAAAGAATTATTATTATTTTTTTTAAAAAAAGGAAAAGTTAACATGAAACCTAAATTGACTTGCAAAGGAATACCATGTAACAAATGGCTTAAAGTAGTCTATCAAAAAATTGGGGAGATTTTTATTTTATAGTGAGTCAGCAAGGCATTTTTTGTTGTTTAAAAAAAATCTCATTTCCTTACAGAAACAGTTTTTAGTTTTTAATGAACTTGTAAACAAAAAAGCTCCCATTTCAAAATAAAAACAAAATCCCAGATCATATA
>CAUYQU010032692.1:0-19361 GCA_963574635.1 Cheracebus regulus | reverse complement strand
AGACGAAAATCACAGCTTCTGGTAATGCTAGCTGGCTGTTTTGCCCATTAGTTGATGTAGATTCTTCATTCTGGTGATGCTCTTTACCTTTTGGTATGTTTTTGGAATGGCTGATACTGGTTGTTCCCGTCCATGTGTAGTACTTCTTTCAGAAGCTCTTGTAAAGGAGGCCTGGTGGTGATATAATCTCTGAGTACTTGTTTATCTGCAAAAAAATTTGTTTTTCCTTCACTTATGAAGCTTAGTTTGACCGGAAGTTGTACTTTTTAAAATACTCAAATGGCTTAATTACATATTTAAAGCCAAGCAATGAAAACATCTAAAAATTGTTCCAAAACCACATTGTTTGCTTGATGGTGAACAGTTTCTAAACAAAACCAGTGTAGCCAGGAAAATAGTTGTCCTAGGCCACTGGACAGCTCTTCCTTGAATTGTTGTAGCTAGCAATTAAGCTGGTATACATGGTATGATTGTTACTATTTTCTATTTTTAACAAATTGCTCTTCCAAATTCTGAAAACTATTCAGTCATTGAGGGCATATGAAATCATTTCCTTGTTACCAAGAAGCATGTAAAACAGATTAAATTAGCAATTATGATCCTAAAGTAAAAATTAAGGAAATGTGCAAGGTTTGACTACAAGGATGTTCATTGCACCTTTATTTATAAGAGCGAAAAAGAAAATAACTGAATATTCAGTAATAGGGAATTGGTTAAATCAGTTATGGTGCTGGCACAAAATGTCATTTAAATGTATGATAACATTCTACAAATTTTGATGTCCAAATAAGTAATACTATGAACTAATAAAATATTTTATATAATTATACACATCAATATGGGAAAATATTCTTATCAGTGGTAGTAAGAAACAGAGACAGTGGGGACTATGAAAATTGTAGGGGCACCAGGCAGACAACACGGTGTTAGAGAGGTGAGGAGGCCCTGTGAGAGTACGTGGCAGCACCCAGCAAAGTGTAGTAGAGCCTAATAAAGGGGTGATATGAAGCAGTGATGGTGCCCAAAGGGAATAGAATCTTTTGCAAGTATATGTGGGATACCTCATGAGAACCCCCAGGAATACTTACGGCTAAACTGGAAGTGGGTGGAAGAGATCCTGCATCAGTGGTTGCAGGGTTGAGAATCAGTGACATTTGAAAGATGATTATTTATTTATTTGAGATGGAGTCTCGCTCTGTCACCCAGGCTGGAGTGTAATGGTAAGATCTCAGCTCACTGCAACTTCTGCCTCCCAGGTTCAAGTGATTCTCATGCCTCAACCTCCTGAGTAGCTGGGACTACAGGTGTGTACCATGACACTGGGCTAATTTTTGTATTTTTAGTAGAGACAGGGGTTTCACCCCATTGTCCAGGCTGGTCTTGAACTCCTGACCTCAAGTGATCCATCTGCCTCGGTCTCTCAAAGTGCTGGGATTATAGGCATGAGCCACTGCACCCAGCCCTGAAAGATGATGATTAATATGTGTGCATGTCTTCTATAGACAGATAAAGCATTGGAAAATTTACTCACTTTAACTTTCCCAAAAAGAACAATTTTCACTACATAAATACAAATCATAAATATTTATACATTTTAGAAAAGCAAATTGTTTTCAATCACTTTCAACTAATTTGGAAGACTTATTTTGCTAACAAGATGATTTTTATATTAATATTAGTAATTTAATTTATCAAGAACTCACTATAGCTGGACGCGGTGGCTCATGCCTGCAATCCTAGCACTTTGGGAGTCCAAGGTGGGTGGATCACCTGAGGTCAGGAGTTCAAGACCAGCCTGGCCATCATGGTGAAACCCCATCTTAAAAAAAAAAAAAAAACTCACTATATTTCTGCCGTTTATGCTAGGTTTATAGATAGATGAGAAAAATAAAAGTTTCATCCTGAAGAGTTAATGTTTAAATATTAGTAAATATGGAATAATTGTGAGCAACTAGTTACCAGGAACTTCCACTTGCCGTTTAACAATCTTTGTTCATGTTTCTTTCTTTCTTCTTTTTTTTTGAGACAGGGTCTCACTCTGTTACCAGGCTGGAGTGGAGTGGCATGATCTCAGCTCACTACAACCTCCACCTGCCGGGTTCAAGTGATTCTCATGCCTCAGTCTCCCAAGTAGCTAGGATTACAGGCTCGTGCCACCAGGGCTGACTAAATTTTTTGCATTTTTAGTTGAGACGGTTTTTCACCATGTCAGCCAAGCTGGTCTCAAATTCCTGGCCTCAAGTGATCGGTCCGCTGTGGCCTCCCAAAGAACTGGGATTACAGGCTGGAGCCACTGCGTCCAGCCTTTGGTCATGTTTCTACCATGGTTAAGAGCTTGTGATAAAATGTCAAATTTATAATGCTGAATGAGATCAAATTCCTAATTGAGGAAAAAGACTTAACATCCTACTTTACTTAATCATGAATATTATGCATTTTTTGTTGATTTTTTTGCATTTTTACTTATCCCTTGACATTAATGATTGCAAAATCATAACATCTAATGTAAAATGAACAATAAACCACCATTATAAAAGCAATGTAAGTAAGGCCAAATAAATTAATTTGTCAATTGTCCTTCCCAGCCACTAACAATCACCTGTTAAACATAATTCTAGAATAAAGTATGTCTCTTTAGCAATTTGTTTGGCTGAAAGTACAATTTCAGATTCTTGAGTATAATTGGAGGAGATTACACTGCAAAATTTTTGAAATTCATTCATGTTTTATATAATGTTGCCCATAAAACCAGTCGATACAATTGAGTCACTAATGGAGCAATGTATAGATGATTCCTTAATATCCATTACTTCATTTACTATTGTTTAAGCCAAATGATTGAGAAACAGGCAACAGTTATAGGGATGTGCCCCAATTAGATAAACCCATTCTATTTCCCAATTATTATCATTATTATTTGTGATGGAGTCTCACTCTGTCACCCAGGCTAAAGTGCAGTGGTGTGATCTTGCCTCACTGAAACCTCTGCCTCCCAGGTTCAAGCAATTTTCTTGCCTCAGCCTCCCAAACAGCTGAGATTACAGGCTTCTGCCACCATGCCCAGTTAATTTTTGTATTTTTAGTAGAGACGGGGGTTTCACCATGTTGGCCAGGCTGGTCTCGAACTTCTGACCTCAAGTAATTCACTCAGTTCGGCCTCCCAAAGTGATGGGATTATAGGCGTGAGCTACCACGCCTGACCCCATTTCCTAATAATTTTTTCAGGATCCCAGGCCTGAGTTACTTAGACCATTCTTATTTTGAGACTGTGTATGACCCAGTTCAGATTAATAAGATAAATTTGTTAGGACTTTTTGAAAGTGTCACTTTGGGCCGGGTGTGGTGGCTTATGCCTGTAATCCCAGAACTTCGGGAGGGTAAGGTGGGAGGATCACTTGAGATCGGGAGTTTGAGACCAGCCTGACCAACATGAAGAAACCCCATCTTTACTAAAAATATAAAATTAGCCAGGTGTGGTGGTGCATGACTGTAATCCCAGCTACCTGGGAGGCTGAGGCAGGAGAATCACTTGAAACCAGGAGGCGGAGATTGTGGTGAGCCAAGTTCTCGCCATTGCACTCCATCCTGGGCAACAGGAGTGAAACTCCATCAAGAAGGAAAGAAAGAAGGAAAGGAAAGAAAGGAAGAAAGAAGGAAAGGAAAGAAAGGAAGAAAGAAGGAAAGAAGGAAAGGAAGGGAGGGAAAGAAAGAAGGAAGGAAGGAAAGGAAGGGAGAGAGGAAGGGAAAGAGAGAGAAAGAGAGAAAAAAGGAGAGAGAAAAAAGAAAGAAAGAAAAAGAAAGAAAGCAAAGTATCACTTTGAACATCTTATGACCACTCAATTCTCTGGTAGTCTCCATGATCTGGAAAGTCTGTCATCAGGAAATAGGTTGCTTAATAGATATTGCCATTAGAAGAGGATCTATGCTGATGTTCACCTCAAATATGGCCAAAGACATGGGATAAAAGAGAATCTTCTAGAAACTCCCGGCTCAATAAGAGAAATACAAACAGCAATCATCTCAGGGGTACTGCTCAGACTGCCAGTGTGGTTAATCAAGGGCTTCACCCCTGTGCATTGCACAGAGCTCTTGCTGTTCCTGTCCAACAGGATGTGATATGTGTTCTAGAACAGTGGACAGTGTGTATTGTGGTCCAGTCTCTTATTTTCCAGCTTTTTTTTTTTTTGAGACAGGGTCTCATTCTCTCACCAAGGCTGGAGTGCAATGGCGGGATCTTGGCTCACTGCAATCTCCACCTCCCAGGCTCAAGTGATTCTCTTGCTTCAGCCTCCAGAGCAGCTGAGATTATGGGCATGTGCAACCATGCCTGGCTAATTTTCTTATTTTTAGTAGAGACAGGGTTTCTCTGTGTTGGCCAGGCTGGTCTCAAACTCCTGACCTCAAATGAGCCACCCACCTCAGCCTCTCAAAGTGCTGGGATTATAGGCATGACCCACCATGCCCAGCCTATTTTCCAACTTTTTAATCAATAATCTTGTTGTTTGAGTACTGGGATATTGGGAGGTAAGTTATTCTGAGAAGCTATAGCCAGGACTGATAAACATGGCAACACAATGCCCAGATCGCTGAGCTTGGTGCTGATACCACAGTTAGATGGGTCTTTGGGTTGACTCCTAGGTGAAAGCATCCCATATAAGTGGGGTAGTCTGGGGGCTGTGGCTCATGCCTATAATCCCAGCACTTTGGGAGGCCAAGGCGGGCAGATCACCTGAGGTTGGGAGTTCGAGACCAGCCTAATCAACATGGAGAAATCCTGTCTCTACTAAAAATACAAAAAATTAGCCAGGCATGGTGGCGCATGCCTGTAATCCCAGCTACTCAGGAGGCTGAGGCAGGAGAATCGCTTGAACCTGGGAGGTGAGCCAAGGTCGTGCCATTGCACTCCAGCCTGGGCAACAAAAGCGAAACTCCATCTCAAAAATAAAATAAAAATAAAATAAAATCATATAAGTGGGGTTATGACCAAAGCACTCATTCTTGCCAGCTTCCAGGAGTGAAGTCTGCTAATGGCCCACAGCCAAGTCCCACTCTTGGAATTGTCCTGTCTCCAAATTATACCTGTCCTCAGGAAAAGCCTACACCGAACATACTCTCAGGGAAATAGAAGTGTGGAATGACAAGTGGTACAAAGGCCTCAAGTGTCATCCCTGTACACCTTTTCCCTGGGGATAGGCTGAGTGTGGCCTCTGCATCACAGTTCAACCCCTCCCTCTGCCCAATCCTGCTTCTTTCTCTTATTCACAGTGGTTGATCCCAAAAGTACTACCTAATAACTTTTCTACACTCAAATGCCTATTTCAGGGTCTAGCTGGGTGTCACATTCCTGTAATCCCAGCTACTCAGGAGGATCACTTGAACCCAAGAGTTTGAGGCTGCAGTGAACAGTGACCGCACCGATGCACTCCAGCCTGGGCCACAGAGCAAGATCCTATCTCTAATTTTAAAAAAATAATAATAATATAAAAAAGTCTATCCCAGCACTTTGGGAGGCTGAGGTGGACGGATCATGAGGTCAGGAGATCAAGAGCATCCTGGCCAACATGGTAAACCCCATCTCTACTAAAAATACAAAAATTAGCTGGGCATGCTGGCGCACACCTGTAGTCCTAGCTACTAGGGAGGCTGAGGTAGAAGAATTGCTTGAACCCAGGAGGTGGTGGTTGCAGTGAGCCGAGATCACGCCACGGCACTCCAGCCTGGAGACAGAGCGAGACTCTATCTCACACAAAAAAAGTCTATTTCCTAGGAATGCAACCTAAGATAATACATAATAATGATAATAATGTTAGAAAGCCAGTTGTGGTGGCTCATGTCTGTAGTCCCGGCACTTTGGGAAGCAGAAGTTGGTGGATCACCTGACATTGGGAATTCAAGACCAGCCTGATCAACATGGAGAAACCCTGTCTCTGCTAAAAATACAAAATTAGCCAGGCATGGTAGCGCATGCCTGTAATCCCAGCTACTCAGGAGGCTGAGGCAGGAGAATTGCTTGAACCCTGGAGGTGGAGGTTGTGGTGAGCCGAGATTGCACCATTGCACTCCAGCCTAGGCAACAAGAGTGAAACTCCATCTTAAAAAAAAAAAAAAACTTAGAAAATACTTAAGACTTATCATGAGCCAACTACTCTTCAAAAAATACTTTACCTATATTAACTAACTTAATTCTCACTGCCCTATATGGTAGACACTATTACTAATTTTGTTTTATGGATGGAAAAAATGAGGCCCAGAAAGGTTAAGTTAAGCTGTCCAAGTGGTAAGTACCAAAGCTAGGATCCAAACCTAGGCAATCTGTTTGCAGAGTCCTGTGCTCTTTACTATCTTTCAGACACTTGGATAGTATTTACTACATGCCAACCACCTCACACCCAGCACCACTACAGAGAAATTCAAGGCCAAGAAAAATATCAAGTTCCTGTAAGAAGCAGATGCAGCCCAGATAAAGTGTGGCAGTGGGCTCAGCTTGCCCATAGCCAAGAGGCTCACCAACTCTAGGCGCTCCCCGGCTCATCCCTAGCTTTTTGGGCTGTCTTGGAAGGGGTAGTGATTGGCCATGTAGAGGTTACAGAGAGCACAGGCTCCTTAACATGGACCAAAGACTCCAGTATCTCCTTTAAGCAAAGAATGGGACAGGGGTAGCTGCTGCTGAGAACAGGAAAAAGACCCAGAGGAAAGCCAAGAATCTGAAAAATCTCAGGCACTCTGGCTTCACAACCCTCGCTATTCATACCATATGTATTGCTTCTCAGTAAGGAAGGGAAGGGGCGTGTGTAAGGCCGGTAACAACCCCTGGCTGAGCCCAAGGGTAGAGTGGATGTTGCCGTAGAATCTCCTTTATCTATTCTGCCCGGCCCTAGAGTGGCAGCCATGTCCTTCTGGAAAGTGACCCTGATAAATCTCCATCCTGCTTTCCAGATGCTGGTTCAGGGATGCAGGCCTAACCTCAGCACATTGACTGTGCCCTGGTCACAGGAATTGTTACAAGAATTAGGCTCAGGCCGGGCATGGTGGCTCACAGCTGTAATCCCAGCACTTTGGGAGGCCAGGACAGGCAGATCACCTGAGATCAGGAGTTCAAGACCAGCCTGGTCAATATGGTGAAACCCTGTCTCTACTAAAAATACAAAAATTAGCAAGGCATGGTGGAAGGGTCTGAGGCAGGAGAATCACTTGAACCCCGGAGGCAGAGGTTGCAATGAGCCAAAATCATGCTACTGCACTCCAGCCTGGGTGACAGAGCGAGACTCTATCTCAAAAAAAAAAAGAGGGCCAGTGAAAATGTGTTGGAGAACAACAGAGAAGTTTCCTTGCACTCATAGGCAGCAGTTATCTCACCACTTGCCCAAGGATGAGGTGGACATGGAGGGAAATGGTCCCTGGATTAAGTCATCGCAGAAGCCTGGTCTTCCTCTGGACTCATAGCTTCCTGAACCACTAAGTCTCTTTACCATTTAAGACAGTATGACTTGGACTGTCTCCCCTTGTGGCTGAGAGGAGCATCTTCAGACTTCACTCCAACCCTTTCCCCTCCAGACCACTGAGAAAATGCTTAGGGCATTTTTTAAAGTATTAATTTGGATGCTTTTGATTGCAAGTAACAAGAGTAAATTGTGGCTAACTTAAGCAAAAGAGGGAACTTTTTGGAAAATTGAAACATTTCATGGAGTCCAAGGACAGAGTCACAGCTTGGCCTCTGGAATAAGCCAAAGCCTAAAACATTGTAAGGAATTTGAGTCCTTTATCATTTTGCAGTGGTTTTTTCTTACTGCCGAAAAGGCTTTCATTGTTCTTCAGTCCACAATTAAGAGCATAACTAGGCCAGGCGTGGTGGCTCACACCTGTAATCCAAGCACTTTGGAGGCCAACATGAGCAGATCACCAGAGGTCGGGAGTTCAAGACCAGCCTGACCAACATGATGAAACCCGTCTTTATTATTTTTTTTAATTAAAAAAATAAAAATAAAAGAATATAACTACACACAGCTTTTGAATTTTCCATGTTACAGATAATACAGAGAGAGCCTGATTTATTTTCTCTCCCTCTCTTCCTCCCCTCCTCTCCAACTTTTGAAATCTCTCTGTCTGAATTTTGAAATTCCTACAAAACAAACAGCCCAGCTTGCGTCGGGTAGCCATACTTGAATGAATGAACAGTGGCTGGGAAAGGGGTGTTGGGTTGAAGGCAACTTCTAGGAAAGTGGGCACTCTTGCTGTACCAAACAGATAGAGCAGGTGTGGAGAACAATACAGAGAAAATAAGTTCTTAGCAACATTCACTTGAACAACAATGAAAGAGAATATGAGAAAAAGAAAGCATTTATCAAAGTTATGTTATTTATGAAGTTATTCTGTTAAATTTTGTATTTTAGAACAGAAAACATAACGCATGCTGGGTGTGGTGGCTCACACCTATAATCCCAGCACTTTGGGAGGCTGAGGTGGGAGGATCCCTTGAGGTCAGGAATTTGAGACCAGCCTGGCCAACATGGTAAAACCCCATCTCTACTAAAAATATAGAAATTGGCCAGATGCGGTGGCCCATGCCAGTAATCTCAGCACTCTGGGAGGCTAAGGGGGACGGATTACCTGAGGTCAGGAGTTCGAGACCAGCTTGACCAACATGGTAAAACCCTGTCTCTACTAAAAATACAAAATTAGCCCCATGTGGTGGTGCATGCCTGTAATCTCAGCTACTTTGGAGGCTGAGGCAGGAGACTAGCTTGAACCCAGGAGGCGGAGGTTGTGGTGAGCCGAGATTGTGTCATTGCAATCCAGCCTGGGCAACAAGAGAGAAACTCCATCTCAATATATATATATATATATATATATATATATATATATATATATGAATTTTTAAAAATACAAAAATTAGCCAAGTGTGGTAGAGGGGCACCTGTAATCCCAGCAACTGGGGAGGCTGAAACGGGAGAATCACTTGAACCTGGGAGGCGGAGGTTGCAGTGAGCCGAGATCAAGCCCACTGCACTCCAGCCTGGATAACACAGCAAGACTCCATCTCAAAAAAAAGAAAAAGAAAAGAAAAAAGAAAGAAAAGGAAACATAATCAAGCAGATAAAAAACTGAAACTTTGCATAGCCTTGTGCCATTTATTTAACTTCAAATGAGGATAGTAATACCTGTCCAAAAGTTAAGGATGCAATGAGTTAATAGATGTAATATGCTCAGCACCATACTGGTACATAATAAGTGCCTTGTATATACCAGCCTAGCTGGTATTATTTATGAATTTTCCTCAATTGGTTAAAATGCCATTTTAACAACAAATAAAAGGTGGAAAGGTGGGGATATGTCTGCTGCTTTGTCTGAACCAAGTTATAAATTATTGGTACTATCAGGTAAGTCTTTGTTGGCGTCTGTGGGGTGACACTGAGCTGGCTGGTTTCCTGTGATGGAGGTCAGTGTTCCTGAGATGGAAAGCAATCCAGATGCATTGCTGGATTGATTAACTGTGAGGGAATTTTCTCCACAGAGGATTTAACAATAGCAGAACCATTAACAGCATCTCCTTGAGAGCCATCTGGCATTGATTTTTCCACTGTGCTTCCTGAGGAAGAACTCTCCGGGGGCCTTAAAGTGAAGGAAACAATGATTCTTCTCTTACCTCTGCAACTGCTGACTTAGAATCATATCAGTTTTTTTCTTTCTTTCTTTCTTCATTTATTTGCTTTGATAATACAGAGACAAGCTAGAAAAAGGGCATTGCTATGCTGTATAAAAAACCCATCATTTCTGAGTTAGGACTTATGTGTGCCAGAGGCCCTGTAGTTCAGTTTAAAATTTTTGTTGAGTTTTTATTCCTATAAATGTTTTGTTTAGGGTAGAATTAACCCTAAACTTTACCCTAACATAAAAATTGTTTCGCTTAATATTTGCATGTCCTTTGTATTACAGCTACTCTATAGATTATTATTGTTTCCATTTTTGACCAGCCTTTTGGCTATTCATTCTCTCTCTCTCTCTCTTTTTTTTTTTTTTTTTTTTGAGACAGAGTCTTGCTCTGTTGCCCAGGCTGGAGTGCAGTGGTGCCATCTGCAAACTTTTGCCTCCCAAGTTCAAGCAATTCTCCTGCCTCAGCCTTGCAAGCACCTGGGATTACAGGCATGCACCACCATACCTGGCTTTTTGTATTTTTAGTAGAGACAGGGTTTTACCATGTTGGCCAGGCTGGTCTTGAACTCCTGACCTCAAGTGATCTGCCCACGTCAGCCTCCCAAAGTGCTGGGATTACAGGCATGAGCCACCGCACCTGGCCTCTTTTGGTTTTGCTTTGTTTTGTTTGAGATAGGGTCTAGCTCTGTTGCCTGGGCTGGAGTGCGGTGGCACGATCATGGTTCACCACAGCCTGGAACACCTGGGCTCAATCAATCCTCCCTTTTTAGCTTCCAGAGTAGCTGGTACTACAGGTGCAACAACACCCAACTTGGCTATTAATTCTTATTTGGCAATGGAGGCCAGCTGCTTCCCTGAAAAAAACCTTTTTTTTTTTTTAGTTTTTAAATTTTTAAATTTTAATTAAAAAAATTTTTGCCAGCACAGTGGCTCACGCCTGTAATCCCAGCACTTTGGGAGGTCAAGGTGGGTAGATCACCTGAGGTCAGGAATTCAAGACCAGCCTGACCAACATGGAGAAACCTCATCTCTACTAAAAATACAAAATTAGCCTGGTGTGGTGGCACATGCCTGGAATCCCAGCTACTTGGGAGGCTGAGGCAGGAGAATCACTTGAACCTGGGAGGCAGAGGTTGCAGTGAGCCGAGATCATGCCGCTGCACTCCAGCCTGGGCAACAAGAGTGAAACTCCACCTCAAAAAAACAGATTATTCTATTCTTTGTGTTATTCCAGTTTTCATATATGTGCTGCTGGAGTATCCTGAAACAAATAGAATAAACTAGTATTGCCATGAAATATTTTGCTTATTTATGTATTATTATGAATATGAAGGTTAAATATAAGATAAACTTAAAGCTGCTTTTTCTTTAAGTTGATGATCTTTAATCAGTCTCATGTTAAAATAATCAACTTGTCTTGGTGGCTCAGGCCTGTAATCCAAGCACTTTGGAGGCTGAGGCAGGCAGATCACCTGAGGTTGGGAGTTCAAGACCAGCCTGGCCAACATGGTGGTGCATGCCTGTAATCCCAGCTATTCAGGAGGCTGAGGCAGGAGAATCACTTGAACCCGGGAGGCAGAGGTTGCAGTGAGCCGAGATCATGCCACTGCACTCCAGCCTGGGTGACATAGCGAGACTCTTGTTTCAAAAATAAATAAATAAAAATAAAAATAATAAAATAATCACTTCCAGTTTGACAGGTTGTATTCATGTATTCCTGAACACAAAGTTACTCACCACAGCAACACTGGCATTTTATTTTTATTTTATTTATTTATTTAGAGACAGGATCTCCCTTTGTCACCCAGGCTGAAGTGCAGTGGCATGATCTCGACCCACTACAACCTCCGCCTCCCATATTCAAGCAGTTTTCCTACCTCAGCCTCCTGAGTGGTTGGGTAACAGGCATGTATGCCACCACCTCCAGCTAATTTTTTTGTACTTTAATAAAGACGGGGTTTCATGTTGGCCAGGCTGATCTCAAACTCCTGACCTCAAGTGATCCACCCACCTCGGCCTCCCAAAGTGTTGGGATTACAGGTGTGAGCCACCATCCCTGGCCAACATTGATATTTTACTAGTAACTACCTTAATATTAATATATTGGAAGGGAAGTAAGTTTTGTATTAGATCAATAGAAGAAAATAGGTTAATGCAATTTATTAGAGCAATAGACGTAAACTAAAACACAACTGTGGCATATTGTCATCATACTGGATTTCCAGTGTCTTGAAGAAGTTAGTTCTCTTCATATGATCATTTAATATTCTTTGATATTGTGCTTTCAATAAACTCGTAATACCAGTGATGATTTATTGTTTTGGTCTATTGCACTGAAGTTGAGAAACGCTATACATTTATCTATTTAATTTTTTTTGAGATGGAGTCTAGCTCTGTCATCCAGGTTGGAGTGCAGTGGTGCAATCTCAGCTTACTGTAATCTCTGCTTCCTGGGTTCAAGCAATTCTCTTGTTTCAGCCCCCCAAGTAGCTATAAATACAGGTGTGTGCCACCACGCCCAGCTAATTTTTTGTATTTTTATCAGACATGGGGTTTTTACCATGTTGCCCAGGCTAGTTTCCATGCCCAGGTGGGGTTTTACTATGTTGCCCAGGCTGAACTCCTGAGCTCTGGTGAACCACCTGCCTCAGCTTCTCAAAGTGCTAGGATTACAGGCTTGAGCCACGGCACCTGGCCTGCTATACTTTAATTTTGAGGATCCTAGTTGAAGTCTTAAAGTAATAAGCACTGGGCTTGGTGGTGTGCACCTGTAGTCCCAGCTACTTGGGAGGCTGAGGCAGGAGAATCACTTGAACCTGGAAGGTAGAGGTTTCAGTGAGCTGAGATCGCGCCACTGCACTCCAGCCTGGTGACAGAGCAAGACTCCTTCTCAACAACAACAACAACAACAAAAGTAATATGCTTGGCCAGGCAGAGTGGCTCACGCCTGTAATCCCACCACTTTGGGAGGCCAAGGGGAGCAAATCACTTGAGGTCAGGAGTTCAAGGCCAGCCTGACCTACAGGGAGAAACCCTGTCTCTACTAAAAATACAAAAATTAGCCGGGTGTGGTGGCAAGCACCTATAATCCCAGCTATTTCGGAGACTGAGACAGGAGAATCACTTGAAACCTGGGATGTGGAGGTTACGGTGAGCCAAGATCGGGCCACTGCACACTCCAGTCTGGGCAAGAGAGTGAGAATCTGACCAAAAAAAAAAGGAGAACCTGCTGTCTTAGTTTGAGGCACAAAAGAATAGCTCTTATCACTAATCCTCACAAACATTTCTGCATAAAATCCATACACTAGCTGTTTTTCCCATTTCTAGATTATTAGGATTTAACTGCTATCATCATTTCCATGTAGCTATTTCTCAAATGCCCTGTGTTTCAAATTATGGAGGCATAGGCTAGAAATAAATGGTGTGTAAGGCCTATTTGTGTACCTTTTTCCATTTATAAAATGGGAATAATAAAGTTTATATCTGCTGTATTCTGGGGTCATCTTTTCTACTATAAGTTATTTTAAGTTACCTATGTTGTGTCTTTAAAAAAAATCAAGTCTACCTGTTTTCACCATATATTATAATAATTTCTAGATTGGAACATTCAGAGTGCTCAACTTTTAACACATTAAAGAAAAGAAGCAACATAAGCAGAACACACTTACTCCCACCTAGCTATTTGATGGTATAGTAGAAAAAAAAATGGTACTGTGAACGTGCATGCTTGCATACTGGTCAGAAGCAGACTTAGGAGTCTAAAACATGAGTATCAAACTCTGCTCTACAACATAGGGATTGTTTGGCCTTAGGTAAGTTACTTTAGCTCTCTGAGCCTCAATTTTGAAAAAGGGTGTTGGAACTAAAAGCTCAGAGTCAAAAAGGAAACAAGCACTCAAGCAAAGGATTTCTCAGCAAGGCAAATTTACTTCTGCAGAAGGGTGTTACTTCTGGTTGTCACAAGAGCACAATGAACAAATAAGGGAAGAAGTTTTTATTTCTAACACAGTTTGTCCCTGCTACCGTGTCCTGCCTGCACTGGCTGGAGTTGGACTGCACAATCTAAGCTGAACCCATTTGGCTAACTTAAAGAGTGTAGGGGTGTGTGTAATGAGGAGGGAAGGGCAGTTTCAGTAGGAATTGCCCTTCGGCAGGAGGGATATTTTACAGACTGAATAGCAGATGGGGCTCTGTAGATTGGGACTGGTGGGAAAGTTGTTTACTGAAACCAGGGCAGGGGAGGCACAAAGGATAAATAAATCTGGCCTTGAAAGTGGGGAACAAAGAACAAGAGAACCAACTAAACCCTTTGAAGAGGAACTTCTTCTTGTATTTGACAAAGGGGTAAAAAAGAAAGTGTTGTTATAAACATTAAACTATATACACGTATGTAATGTATACATATATGTATATAAATGTACATGTGTATATATGCACATATATGTGTTTTAATTGTAACACTGACATATACACACATACATATACATATATTACATTTTTACACTTAACATTCTGCATGGTCCATAGTCATCAATCAAAATAGGATCTGTTGTTATTTTTATTGTTTTCTGCTAATTTAAAGGAGCTGTCCATAATGGGAACATATTTATGTACACTTATTATGTACCAATAAAATACACTTTTACTTACCTGAAGTGAAAGATATAACTTACCTATATTACTTACTTATAGTGCTGGCACAGGAAGCAATCACATTATTTGAAAGTAAATATTTAAGCGTAGTGATGGGTACCTATAATCCCAGCTACTTAAAGGCTGAGATAGGGAGAATTGCTTGAGCCCTGGAGGCAGAGATTACATTGAATGAGTTGAGACGGCACCACGGCATTCCAGCCTGGGCAACAGAGCGACATTTCATCTCAAAATAAAAAAGAAAAAGAAAAAAGAAAGTAAAGTCTGAAACACTGACATTCTTCTGTGACAAAATGACAAAAGATGGTTAGTTGTGTAGGTAATAGAAAAATGTCCAATAGAAAACTATTGATATAATTGTTGTTGTGCAGTTTTTAAAAATTACAAAAAGATCTTACAGTTCTCTGCAATTAATCATGGACTGCTTTGTTATATTGCTTCTAATTCTATTTATTTATTTATTATTAATTTATTTTTAGATAGTCTCACTCTGTCACCCAGGTTGGAGTAGAGTGGCATCATCACAGCTTGCTACAGCCTCATGCTGCAAACGTAGCCCCAGCTAATTTTAAAATATTTTTGTAGAAACAGGGGTCTCACTCTGCTTCCCAGGCTGTCCTCAAACTCCTGGGCTCAAGCGATCCTCCCACCTCAGCTTCCCAAAATGTTGGAATTTCAGGCATGAGCCACCACACCCAGCCTAATTTTGTTTTAAACTACTGTTTAGTTTATTGTTTTTTATGTTTTTACTATTCTTGATTTTACTTTACCAGATAGGTTATATCCCTTCTTAATAGACCAGTACTAAGTACTGTACTTAATGACTTAATTTTTATTTCAAATGTGTTGATCTTGAATGTTGAAGGATATAATATTCCAGATACAATATGCTTTCACCTCATTGAGAGTCAGTTTGCTTCTCTGCAAAATTAGAGAATTGGGTCAGATGCCCTTTTTGATATTTCCCATTCTAAAGCTGCCATGATTTCATATGTATTGAACTGGAACACCCCAAATGTGACGTTGATTCAAACATTACCCAGTTTTGTTGCCAACTGACAGTTACTGAAATATTCACCAAGTTATTCCTAGAGCAGACAGTTATTCCTAGAGCAGACAGCATGCTTTGAAGATACGTTGTAATGTGACTGCCCACAGTTGTTATAAGCTGCAATGGTCAGAATGTCAAGAAAACAGCTGCCTCCAAAATGCCAGGGGCCTAGCAACAAATAGTAATGAGATTGGCTACAGAAAAACTGAGAGCAATATGCAAGTTTGAAAATCCAACTGTGCCAAAATCAAGGCAGAAGATTGAAGTGAACTGGGTGAACTCATAAATCCTTCATTCAGCCGGGCACAGTGGCTCACATCTATAATCCCAGCACTCTGGGAGGTGGAGGTGGGTGGATCACAAGGCCAGGAGTTTGAGACCAGCCTGGCCAATATGGTGAAACTCCATCTCTACTAAAAATACTAAAAATACAAAAATTAGCTGCGCATGGTCACGGGCGCCTGTAGTCCCAGCTACTTGGGACGCTGAGCCAGGAGAATCGCTTGAACCTGGGAGGCAGATGTTGTAGTGAGCTGAGATCACGCCATTGCACTCCAGCCTGGGCAACAGAGTGAGACTCCATCTCAAAAAATAAAGAATAAATAAATCCTTCATTCAGCAGAAGTTTATTTGTGATAATGTCCTTCTGGCTTTAAGAGATGGTACCTTCTTTTACAATCAAATAATGCTTCTGACTGAGGAGGTGTGCTATTCAAGATCATATCTCCGTTGTTTGTATTTATGTAGAAAACCGTGAAACTCTATTAGTCTCAGTAGGTTTATAGATAAGAATTTTTTAAGAATTATCTTATTAACTGTAGCACCATCTACGTTTCAGTGCCAGGATATTTAACCAGTGTAATGTCATCCAGTAGTGAGGAGGCAGATTTGTGAGCAGAAGACACTAGAATAAATATGAGTGACTCCCTCCTGCCCGCTGACATCCGTCCTGCTGTCAAAGTAACCTGCAGAGTCTGCTGTGGTCCATCATGTAGAACCGTGTATCTCAAAGCATGGTCTGCAGACCCCTACATCAGAATCAGCCAGGTACTGTTAAAAAATGTGGCTTTTGCAAGCTCATCCCAACCCAATGAATTGAAATATCTCAGAATGGGGCCATTTTAACAAGCTCCCCAGGTGATTGATGCAAGATAAAATTTGAGAACCCTTGACTTAAACCGAATGACTTGTCAAAATTGTGGGCATGGTTTTGTCTCTCTCCTACCTAAACTCTTAATTGGCTCCACAAAGCTACAGAAGCAAGTTGAAAGTTTTTAACCTGTCAAATACATCTTTCATGACTTCTCTACCTAGGTCTCCAGTTTTTTTCTCTCCCCACTGCCTGCTGTGTGCTTAAAATTCCAGCAACAAGGAACTGTTTGCAGTCTCTCCAAACAGCTTGCTGCCTCTGGTCTCCTTGTCTGTGCTGACCAGGTCCTCTCTATCTGAAATACTCCTCCCTCCCTCCCTCCCTCCCTTCCTTCCTTCCTTTTTTCCTTCTTCCTTCCTTCCCTCCCTTCCTTTCTTTTATTTCCCGGCCCTGCTATCTGGAATGTTCTTTCTTTCTCCCTCCCCTTCATTACATTCCCTGAACTAAGTTAACATGGCTGCTCTTTCTCTGAGTAGATCTGTGTCATCAGTCTTATCATATTGAATTATAAATGCAAGGGCTATTTTTCTGTACATATTACCTAATAGGCCATGAAAGTCTTGAGGACAGGATAAATGTGTCAGTTAGTTTGGTTGCAGGCAACAGAATGCAAATCTGAAGAAAGAAGAAAGTATTGGGCTGGGCACGGTGGCTCACGCTTGTAATCCTAGCACTTTGGGAGGCCGAGGTGGGTGGATCACCTGAGGTCAGGAGTTCAAGACCAGCCTGGCCATCATGGTGAAACCCCATCTTTAAAAAAAAAAAAAAGAAAAGAAAAGAAAAAAAGAAAGAAAGTATTGGTAAGATGCTGCATAGCTAAGAGATAAAAGAGAAGTATTTCAACTATGCTTAGGAAGGGCAGACCCTAGGGAAACTGCAGGTCATAGCAATAGGAACTCCTACCCCTCCCAGAAGAGGGCCATGAAGGATAAAAAGCAGTGGCAGCCTCAACAAAGTCATTGTTATATCACTGAAACGTACACAGGCGTACATACACATGCATTACATTTAACACTGTGTGTGATTCACAGTAACCAATCAAAATGGTATCTGTTGAATACTGGCTTGATGAAAGAACAATTCCCCCAAAGGAAGAGTGTGTGGTGCTGTTACAGAGGAAGGTGAAGAGATACTCGGCAGCCAAAAACAATAGCCACTCACTCCATGGGGCCTTGCTCAGATTGTGTCCCCAATGTCTAATAAAGTGTTGACCACAAATTAGACTTCCATTAAATATTTTCAGAATGATTGAAGTCAGAGAGAGAACTAATACTTATTTAACATCACCTACCAGGCAATGACTCAAGGATTTAATTGCTATTGCATTTAACCTCTCACAACAATTCTGTAAGTAAACTCTGTGTTTTTTCAGGTGGGGAAACTAAGACCAAAGAAAAACTTGCCAAGGACACTCACCAAGAGAAACAGCTGTGACTTTGAATGTGTAGGCATTGACTTCCCTCAGTGAGAAATACAGAATCTTTTTTCTCTATAAGAAGTATGTATGGCCAGGTGTGGTGGCTCATGCCCGTAATTCCAGCACTTTGGGAGGCCGAGGCTGTCCGATCACCTGAGGTCAGGAGTTCAAGACCAGTCTGGTCAACATGGTGAAACCCATCTCTACTAAAAATGCAAAAATTAGCTGGGCATGGTGGCAGGTGCCTGTAACCGCAGCTACTTGGGAGGCTGAGGCAGGAGAATAGCTTGAATCTGGGAGGTGGAGGTTACAGTGAGCTGAGATTATGCCACTGCTCTCTAGCCTGGGAGACACGAGTGAGACCCTATCTCAAAACAAAACAGAAAATGAAGAATTTGAAGGAGTACTTAAATAGAGAGATATACCATGTTTATGGACTCAGCACTATGAAGATGGCAGTTCTTTCCAAATTAACCTGTAATTTAATGTTAAGGTTAAGAATGTAAAGAATTACAAAAGGGATAGATACACTTCCAGGTTTGCTGGGAACAAGCAAAGCCTACTGTCCACAGTCTTTTTTTTTTTTTTTTTTTTGAGACGGGATCTGGCTCTGTTGCCCAGGCTGGAGTGCTGTGGTGCAATCTTGGCTCACTGCACTCTCCGCCTCCTGGGTTCAAGCAATTCTCCTGCCTCTGCCTCCCTAGTACCTGGGATCACAGGCTCCCGCCACCATGCCCTGCTAACTTTTGTAATTGTAGTAGAAACAGGGTTTCACTATGTTGGCCAGGCTAGTCTCGAACTCCTGACTTTGTGATCTGCCAGGCTTGGCCTCCCAAAGTGCTGGGTTTACAGGTATGAGCCACAGTGCCTGGCCTGATTTTTGCATTCTTCAGTAACATCTCTTTTTAGTTAACAGTGTCTTGGAACTATCTCCATGCTAGCCCCAAAATAGAAGAAGGTCAATACTACATACGGGTTAAGTTCATTGACATTGAGAGCTAGAATTCCTGGGTTCAACTTAGCTCTGCTTTTCATCTCAAATGTAATCTGAGGCAAGTTTTTTTTTTTTTTTTTTTTAGAGAGAGAGAAAGAAGTAGAATAAAAGAGAAAAAAGAAAGAAAGAGAAAGAGGGAGAGAGAACGAAAATCTTGCTCTATTGCTCAGAATTTCATTCAAATCTGTAAAATGCTTATGCAATTACTAAAAAGTGATTTTTTCCTATTATGTGATCACCTTTAGAATAGGTATAATATTGAAAAAATATATGTTTTATGGATATGGGGGGGTAGGTTCTGTAAATATTTATTAAATTTGCTTGTTTCAGGTCTGAGTTCAAATCTGGTTTTTTTTTTTTTTGTCTTTCTTTCCATTAGGTTGGTAGATCTACCTCCATCCCATTATGTTAAGTCTTTGTGTGTCCTTGCCTATAAGAAAGGTCT
>CAUYQU010032691.1:0-33321 GCA_963574635.1 Cheracebus regulus | reverse complement strand
ACTTGTGGGCCTCAGGGCTTGGGGCAGGCATGGGACTGGCCCAGGCACACAGGTCCCATGGTATCAGGAGAAAGGCTGAGGCTTGGGGTCCTGTCCTCCCCAGTTGGCCTACTGTTACACATTAAAGCAATTTGCCCAGCTCTTCTGTGTCCTCTCTTGCCTCTGGCCTTTCTCTGGGGCACAGGCCCTTTATGGCTGCTGCTGGGAACTGGGAGTTTGGCTTCTAGCCTAGATTCTGCCATGTGACCTAGAGCAAGTCCTTGCCCCTCTGTGGGCCTCAGTTTCTTAAAGGGAAGATTATAAAACAAGGCTTATAGTCTATGTATGATTGTGAGCAAAGGTTGAGTTTTTCTGGCTACAGAGACCAGAACACATGTCACATTCTCAAAGGAGCACATGACCCAGCAGAGTTTTAAGACCGCTGGACTTGTTGATCCAATTCTCACTTCCCACTGCAACAGGCCCGCCCTCTAGCCCTGAATCAAGTGTTCTTCAAACTAGAGACCATTGTGTCCCAGACAGAAGTGCAGCAAGGGCTGAGGTGACACTGCCTGGCTCAGGGGAGGAGTACCAGGGGGATGGCCTAGGCCTCAGATCAGTGTGTGTTACAGGGACCTTGCTAGGAGGACAGAGTAAAGTCCATTGAGGCCCCACTGTTTGTGTCTAACCTGGACCTCTGCAGATTCTAGGCCTTCTCAGAGCCAGCTCCCAGGGCAGTTCCAGGGCTATAGAGGCACTCCCCTCTGCTCAGATCCAACCCACAGAGTTGACCCGTGCCCCACTTTGGCTAGAGGGTGGAGGTCAGAGTGCTTGGGCCACAGAAGTTATAGCAAGAATGTCTAGGTTGACTTGCTGTGAGTGCTTAGTTCTCTGACCCCTAAATTTCTGGAACACAGATGTCTTTTATAGAATTACAGAATAGCTGGGCATGGTAGCTCATGCCTGTAATCCTAGCACTGGGAGGCCAAGATGGGTGGATCACTTGATGTCAGGAGTTCGAAACCAGCCTGGCCAACATGGGGAAAGTCTGTCTCTGCCAAAAATGCAAAAAATTAGCTAGGTGTGGTGGCGCACGTCTGTAATCACAGCTACTTGGGAGGCTGAGGCAGGCAAATCACTTGAACTCAGGAGGCAGAGATTGTGGTGAGTCAAGATCATGCCACTGTACTCCAGCCTGGGCAATAGAGTGAGACTCTATCTCAGAAAAGAATTTCACAATAGCTTGTTAAGGATTTCAAAGAGGCTATGCAGTACATAGCTTTGTCTGTTTTCCAAACTTAATAAACTTTTTTTTTCTGGGAATGGAAATAGTGGTTTAGAAGGCAAGGTTTGGAAAATGGTGATCTAAGGCTGAGGCTAGAGTGGAGAGTCTATGGTGTCACTTTCCCACTCTGGACTCCTGTCCTGTGGTCATTTCAGTCTAATAGAGGCCTTGACCCTGATGAGACAGCAGAGTGTAACTATGAACACAGGGTCCTTGGAGTTGGAATCGGACCCTGTGTTCACAGCCCCGAGAGACCATCCTGTGTTTTTCTTAGGAAACTGGACAAACAAGTACAGTTTGTCTAGTAGTTACTTTCCAAAGGGTGCCCATGGGAACAATAAGAAGGGCTGTGGGGACAGCAGGTCAAATGGAGCTTGGAGTCGGGGGATCCTTTACAACTTCTGGCTTGTTTGTTAATTAAGAATGGGCTGGTGGGCCTGCCCTGACCTCTCTGCTAAAAAAGGAGTAGTAGATAAGCCTGTGTGTGAGGAGCAGCCAAATAGGATCCTTCTGAACTTATCTGGGCTCTGATACCTAAACAAGGGAATCTGCGTTTGCCCCAGGGAGACCCAGAGCCACAATTACTAACTGCATGTCCCCTAAGTTCCTTAACCTCACTGTGAGCCCCAGGTTTCCTCTCTGTGGAAGAATAATGTCCATTCTCCAAGGTTATTGGAAAGGCCAAAAAGTATCGGTGAAACCCACAGTTCTGTTAGTACCACAGAGAAGGGGAGGGGAGCAGCAGGCCCAACGCTAGGTAGGGCCAACAGATGATCAGGGCTTTGGGGAAACTGAGGGCTGGGCAGAAGCAGGCCAGCCTGCAGGCAGTGGACTGGGAGAGCAGAGGCAAGCCTCCCTAGAAGAACCTCTCAGACAATGTCAGAAACCATTTATCCAGCATTTCTCAGGTACAGACGCTGTGCTTGGTTCTTAATCTGGAACTCAGTGAACCTGAAATGGGGGCAGCGTCACTCCCATTTTATCCTTCTGACTTTAACTGCAGGGCACTAAGCCAGGCTGGACATCTAGATCCTGTCTCCTGTTCTGGGTGGCAGTTAAGTGAGGCAGACTGGAGAGAAAAGACAGCCAAGATAAGCAGACATGCCAGTTGCCTTTGTACTTACAAACTATGGTCGTGTTAACATACAGAACATCAACCATGAACCAGAACCAACTGCTTAACATAACACAGAGTGGGCCCTGCCCACCCCCCAATACAATACATTTTAAGATAAACTTTTAGCTGTTAAATTCCCCCAGGGAAGGAGAAGTTTGCGTGATTGGTTAGGGTGGCAATATTATGAGGATGGAGTCAGGATTCACTCCCAGAAGGTAAGTCCTTACTTTCCATGATCAGGCCACCTGAAGACCATGAGCAGGAAGGAAGAGGCCCAGGCAGGGATCAGACCAGCTGGGGATTCAAGGGGATGCAGACTCCATGGCCCAGTGAAATGCACATGGTCCAGGAACCCAGTCAGCCAAGGCAGGAGGAGCCAGAGTGGGCACTGCTTCAGGTCTAAGGTCCAGCCTCTCCCACAGGGGTTCCTGGTCCCCCTCTTCATTCTGTAGGCTGTGCTTCTCCCAGAAAGGGTGTGACAGCTGGGCCTCGTGGGGGTCAGCAGTACACCTGGAGCAGGGGTGCCCCCGACGAGTCTGTGTCAGTGCCCTGGAAGGATGAGTCATGGCTGGCTGGGTACCCTGGTGGGAAGGAGAGGAGAGGAGGAAACAGGCTCAGGGGAAGGAGCTCATCCAGATTGCACGGCCAGGGAGAAGTCTGCTGAGAAGGAGCAGAGTGGGACTTGAGCCTGGGTCAGTCTGATCCTGGCTGGGTGACCCACTCGGTTTATTGACCTCTCAGAGCCCTAACCTCCCTTTCTGTAAAAGGATAATGAGCCCACTCCCAGGGGATTGTTGTCAAGGGCAAAAAGACCAAAGCAGAACCACACGGGGTGCCTTTCCAGCACCATGCTGGATGGTCCCCCAGCCACTACTTTCCTAGTCACCTGGGCTTGAAGGTTGGGGTTTGATCACTTCCAGCTCACCTCTTCTGGGCACCTGCCCCTGCTTTAGGCCAGCTTGCCAGATGGTGATGGGTCTGTAGCTGCTTAGGCCCTTGTCCCTTTTTGATACCATCCTCACCACCCCAAGAGAAAGCTGGGAGAGGTGCACGTGAGGGGTCCCTAGGTAGTCCCCCACCCTCCACACCCCTCATTAGGTCAGGACCACACCTGGAACTCCATAAGGCCTCAGCTTCCGGGCGATGGCATCTGCAGTCGTCTCCTGGGAGATCTGCACTGTCAGCTCTAGGGAGGGAACGTGAGGCAGGCAGTGGTCATTATCATGTTCTTTCAACCCTACTCCCTACTTTGTTCCCAGCCTGATGAGGGTGGAGCCACTCACTCCTGGGCAGGGCTAGAAAAATAATGCTTAAAAAAGATACAGGCCAGGTGCAGTGGCTCATGCCTGTAATCCCACCATTTTGGGAGCCGAGGCGGGTGGATCTCCTGAGGTCAGGAGTTCGAGACCAGGCTGGCTATCATGATGAAACCCTGTCTTTACTAAAAATACAAAAATTAGCTGGGCATGGTGGTGGGCCCCCGTAATTTACCCAGCTACTCGGGAGGCTAAGGCAGTAGAATCCCTTGAACCCGGGAGGTGGAGGTTGCAGTGAGCCAAGATCGTGCCATTGCACTCCAGCCTGGGCAACAAGAGCAAGACTTTGTCTCCAAAAGAAAAACAGACAACGTGTGCATGTGCAGAGTGGTGGATGAGTGGGAGTTTTGGTTAGGCCAGAGCAGGTCAGAGGCCCAAATTCATGTGGGTCCCTAGGTCCTGTTAACCAGGCCAGGCCTAGAAGCTACCCTGGCAGGTGACAGCAGGGGAGAGGAGCGTTTTAGGTAAACTTGTTGAATGCAGAGGGCACCTTGTCCTTTCTGGGGACAGCAGCAATGGGCAGAGAGCTCTCCTAGGGTCTGCCTGCTCCTCTCAGCCTTGTTCAGACCTCACTGGGAAGGGCCAGAGTGGGAGCTGCGGAGTGGGGGATGCGAGACTTGACAGGAGTAAGGGTAGGGACTGGCTGAGGGGTGGACCACAGTGGCCAAAGACCCCATTCCAACCCTCCCCTGGCCAGAGCCTCCCCTACTCTACCCCTCAGTCCCATGGGGCCCCCACCTACCATCCTGGCTGAGACCTGAGCCCACCATGGTCTCATGGCCACTGTCAGGGGCAGTAGCAGTGGGGGCAGCAGCCCGAGTGGAACGGCCCTCCAAGGTCTGTGGGCGAGCACGGCTCTTTCGGGTACTGATGCGAATGATGCCGCGTACCAGGCGGCCCTCAGCATCCTGCTCATCCAGGTGGTAGTCCTGCGTGATGCTGCTGATGAGGTCCGAGATCTTACTGGTCTTCTCCAGGAACACAGTGTCTGATGTGCACTTGGCCAGCTCATCGATCTGGTGTACGCTGAACAGTTCTGTCAGCTTCTTGAAGATGAGCACATCGATCTCTCGGCTCGACATGGAGCCACTGCCCATCTCGGGCAGGTCCAGGTCCGACTCATGGAAGGAGTAGTACTCCTCAGAGCCACGAGGACTGCTGGCGAGGGTGCTAGGCAGACTGTGTCGCATGGGTGGGGGATCGGCCAGTGGCTCCTTGCAGCAGGAGTCCGTATCAGGGGCTGGGGAGGTGGCCCTGGGATAGGGGTACACAGGGATGCCTTTAAGCTTAACGTCGGGGTAGCTGAAGCTGCTGCCCACAGTTGACTTGAGCCGCTTGTCATCCCGCCGGCTGGGGGGTGCACGGTCAGGGCTGGGGGGCACTCCATTGTACTCCTTGGCCCAGTTGGCTTCAGCAGTCCCCTCAGGGGAGTCCCGAGAAGACAGGCAGGGGCTGCAGCCCCGCACACAGGCTCCACAGCGCTGGAGACAATCCCGGCAGCGGCGGAAGCAGAAGGCAGCCTGGCACCACTCCCATACCCAGGGTCGCCAGAGCAGGCAGCAGGCAGGGGACTCAGTGGCCGGCTCAGTAGAGCCAGAGATGAAGGTAATGCTCTCTGGCCCATGGTGACCAGGGTCCTTGGGGTCTGGTCTACGGGTACGGCGGCTTGGTGGGGGCTGAGGTGGTTTATCATATGTCTCCAGACATAACTCTGTTGGCCGTTCCCAGGGTCCCAAGCGTGGAGGCCCAGATGCTGGGCGGGGGTGTCCAGGGCGAGGCATGGCTCATTGCATGGTTTGCAGCAGCCAGGCACCTGCGGGGGAGAGGCCAGGGAGTCAGGATCAGAGTTCAGGGACAAATTTCTGGGCTGACTTGAGCAGCTTCACACTTCTAGTTTCTGAGAGGCCTGGGATGTGGATGAACCCAAGTATGCCCATAAACTCTCATCTCTTGTGGCCTTCCCTCCACAAAGAGAAAATCTCTGTGGTCTAA
Organism: Cheracebus regulus; assembly: GCA_963574635.1. Classification (NCBI taxonomy): domain Eukaryota; kingdom Metazoa; phylum Chordata; class Mammalia; order Primates; family Pitheciidae; genus Cheracebus; species Cheracebus regulus. The sequence continues at coordinate 27,632 of CAUYQU010032691.1, read as the reverse complement.
CCCAGATTTCAAAATTCCCTGTGACTTACACCTATTGGGATGGCTATGAAAGGTAGAACATCTTATCTGAAATGCTTGGGTCCAGAAATATTTTGGATTCTGGGTTTTGGATTGTGTACATTATACTTACCTGTTGAGCATTCCTCATCCAAAAATCTGAAATGCTCCAATGAGCATTTCCTTTAAGTATCATGCTGGTGCTCAACTTTCAGATTTTGGAGTGTTTTGGATTTTTGGATTAGGGATACTCAATCTCTCAATCTATATTTAAAAATAATCTCTCTTCCCCCAGAAAATAACAAATGTTGGCAATAATGTGGAGAAACTGGAACCCGTGTGCATTTCTGGTGGGAATGTAAAATGGTGCAACTGCTATGGAAAACAGTATGGTGGTCCCTACAAAAATTAAATATCGAATTACCACATGACCCAGCAATTCCACTTCTGAGTACATACCCAGCCTAATCGAGAGCAGGGACCCTGATGTTTATACCAATGTTCACAGCAGGATTATTTACAATAGCCAAAAAGTGGAAACAATCCCAGTGTCTACCAATAGATGAATGACTAAACAAAATGTGGTATATACATACAATGGAATATTATTCAGCCTTAAAAGGGAAAGAAATTCTTCTATTTTTTTATTTTTATTTTTTTTCTAAGAATCAGCAATATATGTCAAGAAACAGGGAAGGAAATTCTTATACATGCTACAACATGGATGAACCTTGAAGAACATGCTAAGGGAAATAAGCCAGAGACTGGGCACAGTGGCTCATACCTGTAATCCCAGACCTTTGGGATGCCAAGGTGGGCGGATCACGAGGTCAGGAGTTCAAGACCAGCCTGGCTAACACAGTAAAACCAATTAGCCGGGCATGGTGGTGTGTGCCCGTAGTCCCAGCTACTTGGTTGGCCAGTGGCGGGGGCGTGGTGCAGCTGAGATAGGAGAATCGCCTGAACCCAGGAGGTGGAGGTTGCAGTGAGCTGAGGTCGCCACTGCACTCCAGCCTGGGTGACAAAGTGAGACTCCATCTCAAAAACTAAAAATAAAAAAATAAGCCAGACACAAAAGGACAAATAGGCCAGGCTCAGCGGCTCATTCCTGTTATCCCAGCAATTTGGGAGGGCGAGGTGGGTGGATTGCTTGAGCCCAGGAGTCTGAGACCAGCCTAGACAACATGGTGAAAACCCATCCCTACTAAAAATACAAAAATGAGCCAGGCATGGTGTTGCACACCTGTAGTCCTAGTTACCTGAGGGACTGAGGTGGAAGAACCATGTGAGCCTTGGAGGTGGAGGTGGCAGAGAGCTGAGACTGTGCCACTGTACTCCAGCCTGGGCAACAAAGCCAGACCCTGTCTCAAAAAAAAGGACAAATATTGCAAGATTCCATTTATATGACATCTCTAGAATAGTCAAATTCATAGAGACACAAAGTAGAATGGTAGTTGCCTAGTGCTGGGGCAGAGGGGAATGGAGAGTTAGTGTTGAATGGGTAGGAAGTTTCAGCTGGGGAAGATGAAAACGTTCTGGAGATGAACGGTGGCAACAGTTGCACAACAATGTGAATGTATTTAGTGCCACAGGAATGATGCTTAAATATGAGAATGAAGCTTAAATGTTTTTTTGTTTTGTTTTGGTTTTTGTTTTGAGACAGAGTCTCACTCTGTTGTTGAGGCTGGAGTACAATGGCGCCATCTCGGCTCACTGCATCCTCTGCCTCCTGGGTTCAAGCAATTCTCCTGCCTCAGCCTCTCGAGTAGCTGGGACTACAGGCACACGCCACCACACCCAGCTTATTTTTGCATTATTAGTAGAGACAGGATTTTGTGATGTTGACCAAGCTGGTCTTGAACTCCTGACTTCAGGTGATCCACCCACCTCAGTCCCCTAAAGTGCTGGGATTATAGGTGTGAGCCGTGGCGCCCGGCCCTTAAATGTGATTTTTTTTTTTTTAAGACAGTCCTGCTTTGTCACCCAGGCAATGGCGTGATCTCAGCTCACTGCAAATTCCACCTCCCAAGTTCAAGCACTTCTCCTGCCTCAACCTCCCAAGTAGCTGGGATTACTAGGAGCTGAGATAGGAGATAGGTGCTGAGATAGGTGCTCACTGCACCACCACGCCTGGCTAATTTTTGTATTTTTAGTAGATACGGGGTTTCACCATGTTGGTCAGGCTGGTCTTGAACTCCTGACCTTGTGATCCGCCCGCCTCGGCCTCCCAAAGTGCTGGGATTAGAGGCATGAGTCACTGCACCAGTGGCATTAGGGTCTTAAACTGGGGGTGTATGAGGAACATGAGACTGGGTATCAGGATATCTGTGTTCTAGTTACAGTTCTGGCCCTAGTCTAATTCCAGATTTGGCACTTGGGAAACTCAGTGCCACATCCCTAAAGAGGGCCATCATTATCTCTCACCCAAATAGAGTCACAGCCCCTATTCTGGCCACTTCCATTCCCTCCTACTTGCTGTAGCAAGTAAAAACTTAAAAGTGTTTAGAGGAACCTGGCAGATACCACTTTAATTATACGATCAAAGATAATATCATCATAATGGGATGAACTGACATCATGTTCCTCCTGATACTATGTACTAAGAAGGATATAACTCACAAAGTATTCTTGCCAAAAATGCATAACCTGAATGTAATCATGAGGAAATAATAGACAAGCCCAAGTTCAGAAACATGACAACTAAATGCAATGTGATCCTAGATAGGATCCTGGATTAGGAGGAGAAATTGGAACTTGGATAATGTAGATAACTGGTGAAATTTGAAAATAGGCTATATGTTATTTGATAGTATTATATTACAGTTAAATTTTCTGAACTCAGTTATTGTGGTTATATAATCTAAGGAAACATACACTGAAGCACTTGAGGATAAAGGGACAGGATATCTGCAAGCTAATCTCAGATGTTTCAAACACAGAAAAAACAGAAGGTATGTGTGTGTAGAGAAAGGGAGAGAGGGAATATTAGCCATTGGTAAATGGGATGTGAAGGATACAGTTCTTTTTTTTTTTTTTTAGAGATAAGGTCTCCCTCTGTCATCCAGCTTGGAGTGCAGTGGTGCAACCATAGCTCAGTGAAGCCTCAAACAATTGGGCTCAAGTGATCCTCCTGTCTCAGCCACTTGAGTAGCTAGGACTATAGGTGTATACTATCCTGCCCCGCTAGTTTTTTGTTTTGTTTTGTTTTTTGGTAGAGATGGGATCTTGCTACGTTTCTCAGGCTGGTCTTGAACTCCTGGCCCCAAGTGATCTTCCTGTCTTCGCCTCCCAAAGTGCTAGGATTACAGGCATGAGCTTCTGTGCCTGGCCTAGGACACAGTTCTTTTTTTTGAGACAGAGTTTTGCTCTTTTTGCCCAGGCCTGAGTGCAATAGCATGATCTCGGCTCATCATAATCTCTACCTCCTGGGTTCAAGCAATTCTTCTGCCTCAAACTCCCAAGTAGCTGGGATTATAGTCATGTGCCACCATGCCCAACTAATTTTGTATTTTTAGTAGAGACAGGGTTTCTCCATGTTGGTCAGGGTGGTCTTGAACTCCTGACCTCAGGTGATCCGCCCACCTTGGCCTCCCAAAGTGCTGGGATTACAGGTGTGAGCCACCACGCCCGGCCTTAGGATATAGTTTTTTAACCATTCCTACAACTCTTCAACCCAGTCTTCTGGCCCTACTCAGCGCTCCTTCTCTAGGGATGCTCTGGAACCACTAGTCAGATGGGAGACTTTCTTTCCATGGCCTTCTGCTGGGCTGTCAGCTGGGTCAGCCTTGTACCCATTGCTTAAGGATAAGTCTATGTCCCAAGGACCATGACCCTAAAGTGCAGGGACTGTGTGTAATTATTTTCTGCCTCAGTATCTGGAACAGAGTTTGGTATACTAGGTGCCTCAGGGGGCTAACACATTCCAGGTTGCCTCAGGGTAGAACTAGGACCATTGGGTAGAAAGAAAAAAAAAGACTTAGGCTCTAGGTTGCCCAGAATATGGATGGGGGATAGAAGGTGAGTGGGGAGTGAAATCCCATCTGCAAAGGTATCCCAGCTAAAATTGTAACGGATGACTTTAAATTCCCTTGCAATCTGAGGCAAGTAGTTAAAAATCTTTGCTTTAGTTCAAGAAATGTGGAGTTGGGTATAGATTCATACATTCACGCAATTAACAGATATTTACTGAGGGCCCACTGTGTGCCACATGCTGGATTTTTTTTTTTTTTTTTTTTGAGACAGAGTCTCACCCTGTCACCAATGCTGGAGTGCATGGGATGATCTTGGCTCACTGAAACCTCTGCCTCCTGGGTGGAGGCAATTCTCATGCGTCAGCCTCCCAAGTAGCTGGAATTACAGGTGCGCGCCACCATGCCCAGTTAATTTTTTTGTATTTTTAATAGAGATGGGGTTTCACCATATTGGCCAGACTGGTCTCAAATATCTAACCTCAAGTGATCTGCCTGCCTTAGCCTCCCAAAGTGCTGAGATTACAGACATAAGCCACTGCACCCAGCCAGCTGTTCTAAATTCTATGGATAAAGTGATAAAACAAACTCCCTCAACCTCAGGAGTTTACACTCTAGTGAAAGAGTTGATTATTGATGGCTTACACTGTTCTAAGTACATCAGAGGTAAAAATCTATTAATTTTCACAACCTTCTTTGTAATATTATTACCTGTATTGTTATACTGAAGCACAGACAGGTTAAGTAAGTTGTCCAAAGCCATACATCTGTCTGTACACAATCGGCCTGGCCCCAGACTCTTATCCACTACCCCATCCCATCTATTACTTGGGAGGAAAGAGGCAGTCAAAGGTGCCAGCTGTCAGCTCCATGGACCAGTGTGTGCCCAAAGAGAGCCCATGTTGGGAGCCCTGTCTTCCAGGCTCAGGCCTTCAGGAGAGTGGGCAAATGTACAGTTAATCCCGCTGAGCTTGGAGGTACCAGGGACTCCTGAGGATGGGCTGGCTATTGTCCTCTCCCCAACCTCCAAAGCTTTCTGACTCGCTACTATCGATTAAATTAATCCAATGAGTATTTATTTAGCACCTACGAGGTACCCAGCACTGTGCTAAATGCGGAGAAAACAGCAGTGAATGGGCCAGAAGACTTTCACCTTATTTAACTCTCGCAATTGCTCTGTAAATAAATAGTAAATCTCCATTTCACAGATCAGGAATCTGAAGCTCAGAAAGGTGAAGTGAGTGGCTCAGAAACGCCTAGCAAGAGGGGGCTGGATTAGGATTCGCACTGTGGCGTGCCAGGCTCCGGAGCCTGCATACTTTGTGTGTGCCACACATCTCCAGCAGTGGTGGGATGAGAAGAGCGGCAAGACCTGGGTTAAGGACAATGCCGGGTTTCAGTTCCCCACTTCCTTCCAGCCATTGAACCCTCCTGAAGTCAAACTCAGGCCGTTTCTTCCAGACTGTATCTCCCCAAACCTGCTGCTGCCACCACTCCCCCCACCCACCCCACCCAATCCTAGGAACCCTGGTCACTTGGCTCCCAGTCCCTACTGTGGCTTGAGGCAAGATTCTTCAGTTTCCTCATCTTTAAATGAGAAGAGATTAGTATCTTCATGCCCGGCAATCCCTGAGAATTTAAATGAAATATTGCCTGCAGGGGGCTTCCCTCAGTGGCCTGGCACCTGGGAGGGGCTACGTCACTGGGCGCTCTAAGGCACAGCAGAAATCTTCCCGGGGATCAGACGGTCCCGGCCCGACCTCCCTGGATTTCTCGCTGATGCTTCCCTCTTCCCCCTTAGTCTTGCGAACACATATACACTCAGGAGGCTATGTGTCCCCTTCTCCCAGGTTCCCCACGACAGGCCCGGCCGTGCCAGCCTCTGCCCCCAGCCCCGTGTCAAGCCTCGGACACCCGGCTGGGAGGAGCACCCCAGTCCCACTCGAGAAACAGCCATCGGCTCAGTGTACCCTCGGCACTCATATAGGCGCGCACCTAGTCTTGGGGACAAGGAAGAACCAGACCCTGGCACTGCCCCCCGGGCTGCCACAGCCTCTGCACCAGCAGTGCCCTTGGGGCGAGCACTATCCTCTCCAGCTGCAAGGGCCCTGCCCCGCGGGCGGACCCAGCCTCCCTCCCGTCCCGACGCTGTTCCTAGGGGTGAGCACAGCGCTTGCCCGGTCCCGACCCTGCCCCCGGGTGAGCGCGGCCCCACACCCGGCCAGTGCAGCCCTGAGAGCGAACGCTGCCCCTCACCCCATTCTGCGCGCCCAGTCCGGGCGCCCGCTCAGGCCGCTCTCCGGCCCGGCCCGCGCACCCCGGAAGTAGGAGGGTGGCCCCCGACGAACCGGGCCCGGGTCCCTCCCCCGTCCGGGCGCTGCCTCGAGGGGCTCCTCACACCAGCGCCGCCCAGGTTTGCGGCCCCTCGGGCCCGCGCGGGGCTTACCTGTCCTGCCAGGTGAGCCGCCTCCGGTTCAGCCCCTCCCCCGCCCCCTCGCCGCTCACCTGGGGCGCAGGTAAGCGTCTCGCGGGAGCGCTGCACGGGCCGCCGCTAGGGACACATTTCCAGCCTCCGCGAAGCGCCGCCGCGCACCTGGGCCGAGGCCCCGCCCCTGGGCTTCGTGGCGCTGCGCGGCGCTTCTCGGGTGCTCGGCTGGTTTGGCCTAGCCGGAGTAGGTGAGGTGTGGCTAGGAGGGGTAGAGAGGCGCTGGGGTTCAAACAGGCTGGTGGTCCTCTTAGTGTCCGAGTACCTGTGGAGGGCCTGCCTGGCCATGAAGCTCCAACTTAAAGGAACGCTCTCCAATTGGCAGCTTTCCCGGACCCTAAGTCTGTTTTTCTGTTGTATAGAACGGTCCCTGGAATCAGCACACTGTCGTTTTCTAGTCTTCTGTCTCCTTCAGCCTCCCGCCTTACAGGGTCTGGTCTTGTTCCTCTGTGCTCCTGGTGCTCAGCACAGGTCCAGGCATACACTAGGTGCTCAACAAATACTTCCCACTGAATGAGGGGCTGGGCCTCAATTTCTCCCTTTGTCTTGAGGCAGAACTGGGAGCCTGGGCCGCTGGTCAGTTTACCTTTTCTTTTGTTCAGAGAAATCTGTAGGTAAAGACAAGAACCTCAGCTCTGGGGCCCCGAGTAGGGTAGAGGAGGGGGCCAGGATCAGAAGTGGTGGCCAAAACGGGCCATGGTCACTACACCCAAAGTTGGTCTCTCTCTGCAAGAGGCAACACCTTGGACTGTCAAGAAGGCAAGGCTCAGACTACCCTGGGTTACTGTTCCCCTTAATATTAATAACAACTCTAGCTGGGAGTGGTGGCGGGCACCTGTAATCCTAGCTACTCGGGAGGCTGAGGCAGGAGAATCGCTTGAACCCGGGAGGCAGAGGTGCAGTGAGCCAAGATTACACCTTTGCAGTCCAGGCAACAAGAGTGAAACTCTCTCTCTCTCTCTCTCTCTCTCTCTCTCTCTCTATATATATATATATATATATATATATACACACACACACACACACAAACACACACATATATATGTGTATATATATCAATAACTTAACAATAGCATTAATAAACAAGTGACTTTTAGGGAGCATCTCCAGGAGCCATGCATGCCAAAGTCCTTAACCTGTGATATGGGTCAGGTATTATCATTTCCATTTTACAGAAGAGGAAACTGAAGCTTAGAGAGGGGACATTGTTTGCTCAGGCAGTTGGCACAAACTGACTTTGGGCAAGCCACTTTCCTTTTCTAAACCTAATCTCTGGAGATAATAGTACCTCTTTTCAACTGGGAGGATTAAAGGAGATCATGGATGCAGCAGAAGGTATCACTGGGGTGCATTAGGCACAGATGTTCAATTTCCACCACATACCCTCCACCCCAGCGCCTCCCACCACATCTTGTCCACATTCCCTCCGAGGAAAGTGGCAGATTGTATTCTTATTTGGAGCTCAGAGAATGAGTCACATCCTCACTTCACAGTCACATCTTGTGCAGTTGAAAATCTATGTACTCTAAGACCTAGCAAGTCCATTCCTATGGTACAGCCAAGTCACAGTAAGCTCTTGTACAATGCACCAGGAGAGAATGTATACAAGAATGTTAGTAGAAACTTTGTTTACAGTAGCCCCAAACTGAAAACACGTAAATGCTACTGACCGGAGATAGAGAAACGTGGGATATTCATCCAAAGGAATTAATTATAGAGCAGTAGAAAATAAATGAAAAATAGCAACATGGGTAGATCGTGGTAATATAATATTGAATAGAAAAAAGGCAACTCTCAGAAGACTACATATAGAATGGCATCCTTTTTATATGATTCAAAAATAACTATAACTACTGCATTTAAGCGTAATATTAGGTTGAACCATATGAATTTGCTGTTATTTGACCCATTTTGATCTAAAAGTAATGGTAAATTCATGTGCTTCAGCCTAATTTATATGTGAAAAAAACTAAGAAAAGAGCAAGGGGTTAGGTGCAGTGGCCTGGGCCTGCAATTCCAGCTACTTGGGAGGCTGAGGCAAGAGAATCTCTTGAGCCAAGGAGTTCAAGACCAGCCTGGGCAACATACCAAGACCCTATAAAAAAAAAAAAAAAAAAAAAAAAAAAAAAAAAGAGCAAGAAGATGAGAAACACAAAGTTCAGAATAATGAATTTGGGGCACTGGGCATGGTGGCTCTTGCCTATAATCCCAGCACTTTGGAAAGTCAAGGATTTGGGAGGATTGGTTAAGCCCAGGACTTCAAGACCAGACTGGGAAACGTAGAAAGACCTGTCTCTACAAAAAAAAAAAAAAAAAAAAAAAAAAGCTGGGCATGGTAGCATGCACCTGTGGTCCCAGCTACTCGGGAGGCTGTGGCAGGAAGATTGCTTGAGCCCAAGAGGTCAAGGCTGCAGTGAGCCATATTAACACTACTGCCCTCCAGCCTGGGACACACCCATACACACACACACACACAGACACACACACCACATACACACACACCCCTACCTGGGGGATGATGCAGGGATCCTCCTATTAAATCTACTTGTGGGAGAGAAACCCATAGGTAGATTTAATTTTTTTTTTTTTTTAGACAGAGTCTCTGTTGCCAGGCTGGAGTGCAGAGGCACAATCCCGGCTCACTGCAAACTCCGCCTCCCGGGTTCAAGCAATTTCCTGCCTCAACTTCCCGAGTATCTGGGACTACAGGCATGCACCACTACACCCAGCTAATTTTTGTATTTTTTAGTGGGGATGGGGTTTCACCATGTTGACCAGGATGGTCTTGATTTCTTGACCTTGTGATCCACCCGCCTCAGCCTCCCAAAGTGCTGGGATTACAGGCGTGAGCCACCGGGCCCAGCTGGTAGATTTAATTTTTAGCAATGTTCTGGTTTTTGGGTTGAATAGGGGATTCAGGGGCTTTCATTTTATAATGAATGAATGAAAAAATAAAAGTTTGTGCTCTAATGCTAAATAATTACAGTTAGTGTCACCTGCATATTTCTCAAGATATGCAAACATGTGAGAGTCTAGGGTCCTTTTTTTTTTTTTTTTTTTTTTTGAGACGGAGTCTCGCTCTGTTGCCAGGCCATGATCTTGGCTCACTGCAGCCTCCTCCTCCCGGGTTCAAGGGATTCTCCTGCCTCAGCCTCCTGAGTAGCTGGGACTACAGGCTTGCACCATCATGCCCAGCTAATTTTTATGTTTTTAGTAGAGATGGGGTTTCACCATGTTGGCCGGGATGGTCTCGATTTCTTGACCTCGTGATCTACTCACCTCAGCCTCCCAAAGTGCTGGGATTACAGGTGTGAGCCACTGCACCCGGCCTAGGTTCTTATTTAGGGTTTTGTTGTTGTTGCTGTTGTTTGAGACAGGGTCTCACTTTGTCACCCAGGCTGAAATGCAGTGATGTGATCTTGGCTCACAGTAGCCTCTGCCTCGGGTTCAAGGAATCCTCCTACTTCAGCCTCCCGAGTAGCTGGGACTATTATTTTGTTTTCTCACCATTTACTTATTTGTTCCTTTTTTTCTTTTTAAAAATTAAGGTATAATTGACCTGTAGTAAAATTCACCCTTTTTATTGTACATTTCTGTGAGTTTTGAAAAATGCATACATAGGAACAACCACCACAGCAATCAAGATCAGTTTAATCACCCCCTAGAAATTCCTCTGAACCCCTCTGTAGTCGGTTCCTCACCTCGACTCTAGTCCTTAACAACCATTGATCTTTCTTCTATATCTATAGTTTTGCTTTTTCCAGAATTTTAGTTGTAAAAGTACAGAATTGCTCTACAAAATTCTAATTTTGTGGTATCTAAAATGCTGTAGATTAATAAAAATATGATGACTGAAGCAGCTCAGAGCTACTTTCCCTTGCCTAGAAAGAAAAAAAAGGAAGGAAGAAAGGAAGGAAGGAGGGAGGGGGGAGGGAGGGAAGGAAGGAAGGAGGGAAGGAAGGAAGGAAGGAAATATGATCTCTGAACCTCTGGCTATGCTCTCTGGCGAGTGCTTCGTGAAGTGTTTTGCAATAGGCACAAGGTACCTGTTATTATTTCTAATCAGATCCACACTAAAACCTCCCCTTTCTCTGCTCCTCTCCCTCCCTCAAAGACACTGGGCCCTGTTCCCAGGGGTCCTTCCCATTGCCATGGTGCATATTCAAAAACTCTGTCAAAGATCAGTGACACTCTTAGGCCAGGCACAGTGGCTCACACCTGTAATCCCAGCACTTTGGGAGACCAAGGCGAGTGGATCACCTGAGGATCAGGAATTCAAGACCAGCCTGGCCAGCATGGTGAAACCCCATCTCTACTGAAAATACAAAATTAGCCAGGCCTGGTGGTGCATGCCTATAATCCCAGCACTTTGGGAGACTGAGGCTGGCAGATCACCTGAGATCAGGAGTTTGAGACCAGCCTGGCCAACATGGTGAAACCCCACCCTACTCAAAATAGAAAAATTAGCCAGGCGTGGTGGCAGGCATCTGTAATCCCAGTTACTCAGGAGGCTGAGGCAGGAGAATGGCTTGAACCTGGGAGACGGAGGTTGCAGTGAGCCAAGGTCATGCCACTGCACTCCATCCTGAGTGACAAGAGCAAAACTCTGTCTCAAAAACAAAAATCAATGACACTCTAGATATAGACCTAAAAGGATAAAAAACAGGGCCTCAAACACATACTTGTATGCCAGTGTTCATTGCAGCATTCTTCATAATAGCCAAAAGGTAGAAACAACCCAACAGAGGAATGGATAAACAAAGTGTGATGGCCAGGTGTGGTGGGTCATGCCTATAATCCCAGCACTTTGGGAGGTCAAGGTGGGTGGATCACAAAATCAGAAGTTCAAGACCAGCCTGGCCAAGATATTGAAACCCTGGGTGTCTACTAACAATACAAAAATTAGCCAGGCATGGTGGCAGGCCTATAGAGGTTTGCCTGTAATCCCAGCTGCTCGGGAGGCTAAGGCAGGAGAATTGTTTGAACCTGGGTGGCAGAGGTTGCAGTGAGCTGAGATTGCACCACTGCACTCCAGCCTGGGTGATAGAGTGAGACTCTCTCTCAAAAATATATATATACAAAACAAAAAAACAAAATGTGATTGATACACACACACACACACACACACACACACACACACACACGAGGGAATATTTTCCAGCCATAAAAACAATGAAGTTCTGACACATACAACAACAGGGATGAACCTTGAAGACATTATGCTAAGTGAAATAAGCCGGACACAAAGGACACGTATTGTGTGATTCTCACTTACATGAAATATCTAGAATAGTCAAATTCACAGACAGAAAGGTTAGCGGTTATCAGGGGCTGGAGGGAGAGGGGAATGGGTAGTTATTGCTTAATGGGTACAGAGTCTCTGTTTGTAGTGATAAAAGTTTTGGAAATAGATAGTGGTGATGGTTGCACAACACTGTGGATGTAATTAATGCCACTGAATTTATACTTTAAAATGGTTTCGATGGCAGATTTTATGTAGAAGTATTTTCCCACAATTAAAAAACAAATAATACCATATAATTTTTATTAGTTAATTTAAGTAAATAACAAAACAGGCCAAGTATGGTGGCTCATGCCTGTAATCCCAGCACTGTGGAAGACCAAGATGGATGGATCACCTGAGACTAGGAGATTGAGACCAGCCAGACTGACATGGTGAAACCCCATCTCTAATAAAAATACAAAAAAATTAGCCGGGCGTGGTGGCACATTCCTGTAATCCCAGCTACTTGGGAGGCTGAGACAAGAGAATTGCTTAAACCGAGACGGTGGAGGTTGCAGTGAGCTGAGATTGTGCCATTGCACTCCAGCCTGGGTGACAAAAGCGAAAATCTGTCTCAAAATAAATAAATAAGTAAAATAAAAGAAAATAAATAAATGACAAACCCCCTCCCCACAAAAAAAAAAAACCAGTGACGCTCTTTGAAGCAAAACAGAGTACCTCATAGGTCCAGCATTCAGCTGGCAAAGGAAAGAGAGGTCTGCTGGAGTGAATTTTCCAGGTCACAACCTGCCTCTCCTGTGCACTTTCCTTTACAGTTTACAAAACAAGCACATTTTTTATTTGATCCTTATTACAGCCCTGTGAGGTTGGCATCATCATATTCATTTTTGCAAGTGGGGAAACTGAGGCCCATAGAGGTTAAACCATTTTGCTCAAGGCCACACTTCAAATGAGTAGTGGAGCTGGGTGGGAACCCCGTGTTTCTGACTCCCTATATAGTGTTCCTTACTGTGCCCTCCTCCAAGCCCTTACAGGCTGTGTCTGGGCTTCTTACTTTATTTTTTTTTTTGAGATGGAGTTTCCCTCATGTTCACCAAGGTGGAGTGCAGTGGTGCGATCTTGGCTCACCACAACCTCCACCTCCTGGGTTCAAGCAATTCTTCTGCCTTGGCCTCCCGAGTAGCTGGGATTACAGGCATGTGCCACCATACCCAGCTAATTTTGTATTTTTAGTAGAGACAGGGTTTCTCCATGTTAGTCAGGCTGGTCTCAAATTCCTGGCCTCAGGTGATTCACCCACCTTGGCCTCCCAAAATGCTGGGATTACAGGCGTGAGCCACCATGCCCGGCCTTATCTGGGCTTCTTTCTAAGCAGAGTGGAGGATTGCCTCTGTCATCAGCCTCTTGAGCTCAGTTTTTCCTTTTGGCCTTGACCTGGGGCCATTGTCCCAATCCTCTGCTTTCTCCATGGTTGCTCCACTCTTCAATTTTTACTTTTCTGATCACCCTCCTCAGCCACCATTTAGGCTCCCAGGCTGGTGGTGACAGCTTGAGGGAGGAGGGAGGTATCAAGGATGACTTTGGGTTTCTGGCTGTGTTACTGGATGAATGGAGATGACTGGGGAGGACAAGTTTAGGGTATAAGAATGCAAACGTAGTGTTAGACCTGTTGAATTTGAGGATCTGTGAGATAGCCAAGACATATCACCATTGTATCCATGGATGCCATTTCGGAGCCCTGTTTAGGAGCTGCAACACATACAACATTGGAGCTGGGGAGGAGCAGTGGGTCAGGGGAATGTGGGTAGGGGTGTGTGGAGCCAGCTTGGGTCCACCCTGCCTGCCTTCCTTTCTTCCCCGGGTATCTGCTGCTTGCCCCTGGTGTGCTTCTCCTATATGGGCACTAGGGGGCAGCACACAACAGTGGAAATTGCCAGAACTTCAGTGTCACAGGTTCTGACTTGGAATACTAGATGCTCAGCTAGACAGGGTGGGAACCCATTAACTTACCCTTTTTGGACCTCAGCATTTCTTTCTTTCTTTCTTTCTTTCTTTCTTTCTTTCTTTCTTTTCTTTCTTTCTTTCTTTCTTTCTTTCTCTTTCTTTCTTTCTTTCTTTCTTTCTTTCTTTCTTTCTTTCTTTCTTTCTTTCTTTCTCCTTCCTTCCTTTCCTTCTTTCTTTCTTTCTCTTTCTTTTTCTCTTTCCCCCTCCCCTCCCCTCCCCTCCCTCCCCTTCCCTTCCAACGGAGTCTCACTCTGTTGCCCAGACTGGAGTACAGTGGTGCGATCTCAGCTCACTGCAACCTCTGCCTCCCGGGTTCAAGGGATTCTCCTGCCTCAGCCTCCCGAGTAGCTGGGATTACAGGCGTGGACCAACACACGCAGCTAATTTTTGTATTTTTAGTAGAGACAGGGTTTCACCATATGTCCAGGCTGGTCTTGAACTCTTCACCTCAGGCGATCTGCACACCTCGGCCTCCTAAAGTGCTAGGATTACAGGCATGAGCCATGGTGCCTGGCCTGGACCTCAGTATTTCTCATCCAAAAATGGGTTTAAGATGAGGCAGGATAACACATTGGTTTAGAGTGTGAACTCTGGAGCTATAGGATCTGAACTGGTGCCCCAGCTCATACACGTACCAGCTGTGTGTTCCTTTGGCCAAGTTACTGAACTCCTCTGTGCCTCAGATGCCCCACTGATAAAGTGTGGGTAGTAATAGCTTCAGGTGGTACAACAGAGACCAGCACATGGTAAGTACTAAATAGATGTCAGCTATTTTATAGTAACCCCTTTTCCTCACCTCCATGCCCCACCCTCTGGTCCCCTGCTCTGCCATTCTGGGGCTGGAACTCTCAAAGGCAAGACCACTGCCTCTGAGAATAAGCAGAGCAAATTACTGTTATCCATCATGACTGCCTACAATGTGTTAGGTTTATTTTGTGCCTTATTCCATTTAATCCCCATATTAAGGCCGTCAGGGTGGCTCACATCTGCAATCCCAGCACTTTGGGTGGCCAAGACAGGAGGATTGCTGGAGCTCAGGAGTTCAGACCAAGCTGGAAAACAGCAAGACTTTGTCTCTACCAAAAAACAGGAAAAAAAAAAAAAATTAGCCAGGCATGGTGATGCACTCCTGTGGTCCCAGCTACTCAGGAGGCTGAGGCAGGAGGATCACTTGAGCCTGGGAGGTCAAGGTTGCAGTAAGCAGTGATCGTGCCATTGCACTCCAGCCTGGGTGACAGAGCAAGACCCTGTCCCTCCATCAAAAAAAAAAAAATTATCACAATAACTCAGTGAGCAGATCTCAAACTCCAATTTTACTGCTAAGAAAACAAGGGCTCAGAGATTTCAGCTAGTAAATGGCAAAGCCTAGAGCTGAGCCCAAGTTCATTCTGGTTCAGAGCCTGAGCTCTTTGTAATGGCTTCTCTGGGCCCTTGGAGGTTGCCTTGTGCCCTGGTGGAATGGAAGGTTTTCCCCTCAAGAATCTCAGTAATTCCCTTCTGTCATCAGCTGCCATACCCCTCTTTCTCTAGATAGAATCTCTTAGAATTATTATTATTTTCTTTCTTTTTTTTTCCTTCATCTTAGGGGCAATCATCTTTGACTATATTATTATTATTATTATTGTTATTACTTTTAGATAGAGTCTTGCTCTGTCACCCAGACTGGAGTGCAATGGCATGATCTCTGCTCACTGCAACCTCCGTCTCCTGGGCTCAAGTGATTCTCCTGCCTCAACCTCCCGAGTAGCTGGGATTACAGGCATGGACCACCACACCCGGCTAATTTTTGTATTTTTAATAGAGATAGGGTTTCACCATGTTGGTCAGGCTGGTCTGGAACTCCTGACCTTGTGATCTGCCCACCTCAACCTCCCAAAGTGCTGGGATTACAGATGTGAACCACTGCACCCAGCCAAATCTCTTAAAATTCTGAATGGAGGCCGGGTGCGGTGGCTCATACCTGTAATCCCTGCACTTTGGGAGGCCAAGGCAGGTGGATCACTTGAGGTCAGGAGTTTGAGACCAGCCTGGGCAACATGGAGAAACCCCTGTCTCAACTAAAAAGATAAAAATTAGCCAGGTGTGGTGGTGCACATTTGTAATCCCAGCTACTCAGGAGGCTGAGGGAAGAGAATAGCTTGAACCCGGGAGATGGAATTTGCAGTGATTCAAGATCACACCACTGCACACCAGCCTGGACAACAGAGCAAGACTCCGTCTTGGAAAAAAAAAAAAAAAGGGCTGGGCATGGTGGCTCATGTCTGTAATCTGAGCACTTTGGGAGGCCCAGGTGAGCGGATTGCCTAAGCTCAGGAGTTTGAGACCAATCTGGGCAACACTGCAAAATCCCGTCTCTGCTAAAAATACAAAAAATTAGCCAGGCATGGTGGTGTGCACCTGTAATCCCAGCTACTTGGGAGGCCGAGGCATAAAAATCACTTGAACCTGGAAGGTGAAGGTTGCAGTAAGCCAAGATTGTGCCATTGCACTGCAGCCTGGGCAACAGAGCAAGACTCTGTCTAACACACACAAAAAAAGAATTCAGAATGGAATCAGCTGAAAGGGAACCCCCTGGGGTGGAAAGGGGCAGAACCCAGTAGGATGAGGCAGAATTGGAATGTGTGAGATGAGGTTGTCTTGGTTCCTCTGATTGGTCAGGTTGTCTGCACAGGTCAGAAAATGGGTCAATGACCATTCAGAGTTGCCTTTCCCTTTTCCTTCATTGGTCAAAGATGGCATGTCCTGGAGGCTAGAGAGAAACAGAGGAAATCAGGGCTCAGTGGCTCATGCCTGTAATCCCAGCACTTTGGGAGGCCAAGGAGGGCAGATCACTTGAGGTCAGAAGTTCAAGACCAGCCAGACCAAATGGTGAAACCGGGTCTCTACTAAAAATACAAAAATTAGCTAGGCATGGTGACACAGGCCTGTAACCCTAGCTACTCAGGAGGCTGAGGCATGAGAATCGCTTGAACCCAGGAGGTGGAGGCTGCAGTGAGCCAAGATCGAGCCACTGCACTCCAGCCTGGGTGACAGGGCGAGACACTGTCTCAAAAACAAGAGATACCCTGGGGGTGGGGGCAGCGGTGAGGTGGGTGAGGGGCAAGCGAACGGGGCTCTGCACTGGGTGGGAGCTGTAGACAGAGGTGCAAGGGGAGCCCCCTGGAACTCCAGGCTGCATTGTTAGATGGGTTAGATGGATCCCAACTACTCAGGAGGCTGAGGCAGAGGAATCATTTGAAACCAGAAGGCAGAGGTTGCAGTGAGCTGAGATTGTGCCACTATTCTCCAGCCTGGGTGACAGAGCAAGACTTGGTCTCAAAAAAAAAAAAAAGTTGTTGGTTAGACAAGGTGGTGCAGCTGCCTTCCATCCCTGGCAGTGTTAGGTAAAAGCAGACACAAAGAGACCATCTGAAGATAGTATTCTTCCTTTCCCATTTTATGGATAAGCAAACTGGGTCTCTGAGTGAATAAGTAACTCAACCTAGACCTGTCTCCCCACATCCTGGGCTTCTTTCCACCCTGTCCAACTCTTGCCTAAATCATAGGGAAGGTGGGGGAAGGAAGGGCTCGCTCTAGAGCTGATGTGAGAGGGGGAGGAGTTGCTGTAGGAGTGCCCCTCCCTCTGTCCTAGGCTTGTGCTACCTCCCCTAAGGAAGTCTTTTCTCACCGTGGGCAGAGCCCTGTGAGCAGACATCAAGGGACCTGGTGCCATGGGTGGATGGGCAGACCCAGACTTGTCCCCAAGGAGCCCCTAATCTGAGACAACGGGCTAGAAATGGACAAGAAACTTCAGAATTGCCTTTAGGCCCCCGTCTGTGGAATCCAGGCCTCAGAGGCTCCCTGTCTGAGGGGGTGGAGAAACATAGGTCTGATCTCAGGAACCCCAAGTCTAGAGGGATGAAGGATGAAGGGGAACTGTGTGAAGGTCAGAGGCCATAGGTCAGGGCCAGGGAGAGCATGGGGTATCTCAGGCTGGATCTGAGCAGGGTTCCCTACCAAGTGGGGAGGGAGAGTCATTGCCAGGTTTAGCCGTTGGGCCTCAGGTTGGCGAATAGGAGGGAGGCTGGGAGCTCAGAGCCTGGTCTAGCTCAGCCTTTGTCTGAGTGACCTTGAGTTTGACCTACTCTTCTAGATTGGTCCTGCAGATCCCCAGGACTCTGCCAAGCAGAGCTGCAGGGAGCTCAACAATACAATGAGCCATCCCAGAGGAATCTGAATGGTAGGAAAAAGGAAAAAATACGCAAGCCAGCTGAACTCTGGCTTTCTGTAGAAGGGAAAGGCAGCCACACATCTGACCACAGCGTGAGCCCTGCTGTTCCTTCCTCCCAGCATGTCTGGGGGCAGGGGTGGGAGTGGCTGCTGTGTCCTCAGAAATGGGAGGAGGAGGATGGAAGAGATGGAGGGAGAGGGAGGGGAAGCTCTGGTATCTGATGCACTCACAGCAAAAAGCCTCTTTTCCTTGGAACTAGAGCCTGCTATAGGGCTCTGGAAGCCAGCCTGAGAGCCTGGGGTCTCAGCAGGGGAGGGGACTGGAGGTGGGGCAGGCAGGATCTGAGAAAGAGAGGGAGGTGGAAACAGGGACTTAGAGAATCAGAAGAGACAGAAGGGAGAAAAAAGGCAGAAGCAGGTGTAGTGGGGATGAGTACTGGTGCACACATTTAGGTAGGCAAGAAAGGGGCTATTTAAAAAAATGCACTCAGAGGTCTCGCTCTGTCTGGCTGGTGCAAAATACAGTCTCCATTGTTGTTGGGCTCTCTTAACCTATGACAGCCCCTGCAGTTGGACCAAGGCCCAGAGATTTTACAGAACAAGATATGAACAAGACCCTTCAGCCTGGCACAGTGGCTCACGCCTGTAATCCCAGCACTTTGGAAGGCCGAGGTGGGCACATCGCCTGAGGTCAGGAGTTCGAGACCAGCCTGACAAACATGGAGAAACCCCCATCTCTACTAAAAATACAAAATTAGCTGGGCATGTTAGTGCATGCCTGTAATCCCAGCTGCTTGAGAGGCTGAGGCAGGAGAGTCACTTGAACCTGGGAGGCAGAGGTGGCGGAGAGCTGAGTTCGCACCATTGCACTCCAGCCTGGGCAGCACAAGCAAAACTGTGTCCTGAAAACAAACAAAAAACAAAAAGCAAGACCCTTTAGTTTGGTTACCAGTCCACTCTGGTCACCCGACCTGCATGACCCCATCAGGTCAGAGTGTGCCATTTGATGCCAGCTGTTCATGGGACGTGGAATCTTTGCTGATCTGGGAGCCATGTGGGATCCAGCCTTCTGAATGCCACTCATCCCCATGAACTCAGGCCCTGGATCCCTTCCCTGGAACAGGAGATCCTGAATTGCCACCCCTGCCTAAGAGGCTGGGGAAGGAGCCTCCCACTCTGGCCCCTGGATCTGAAGACCTGTCCCTCAGCATTCTATAACTGAGCAGCTGGGACCAGCCTAGCAATCCCTCTTGGGTCCAGAAGCTTCCCAGGCTGCTGGGGTGACAGTGGGAGGATCCCAGAACCTCCACCAGCCACCCTGGGTGGTGTGGGGACGGCAGCCTGCCAGAGCTGGAGCTTCACTGTGCACGAGTAGGAGGGAACTGATCCAGAACCCAATGGCTGAGAAATTATTGAGTGCACGTTTATGGTGTGCCTGCAGTAGGCCCTGGGCTACAAGGCACCATGTCACTTGGCCCTTACACACTTGCTTTTAAACTTTGTATTGTGAAATATCTCATACATTGAGAAAAACATATGTATATGTGTGTATGTATACATATAAAATATACATATTTGTACATATATCTAGATAAAAATATATGTATCATTTAAATAGTAAAAATATAATGAACATCCAGGCAGCCATCACTAATTTAATGAGACATCCCAGTATTTTTTTTTTGAGACAGGGTCTCACTCTGTCACCAGGCTGGAGTGCAGTGGTGCCATCTTGGCTTACCATAACCTCTGCATCCAGGATTCAAGCAATTCTCATGCCTCAGCCTCCTGAGTAGCTGGGACTACAGGCGTGTGCCACCATGCCCAGCTAATTTTTTTGTATTTTTAGTAGAGACTAGGTTTCACTATGTTGGCCAGGCTGGTCTAGAACTCCTGACCTCAGGTGATCTGCCTATGTTGGCCTCCCAAAGTGCTGGGATTACAGGCATGAGCCACCACGCCTGACCCTATTATCTTTTAAATCTCAGCAACAACTTGAGTTAAGTCCCTTTCTTCAAGCCTAACATTGTTTATTTGTGCTGCCTGCCTTTATTTTTCTTGATCAGTTTTGCCAGGAGTTGCTCAATACCATTGCTCTCAGTTAGAAACTGGATTCAGCTGGAATCTAATCCGAAGCCAGCAGCTCACTGTTCCGCCATCCCCAGGGCCAGGCCCCTGCTTATTCCTAAGGTTCTTGATGGCATTCACCCAATCTGAGTTTCTGACAGCAAGATGGAGAAAAGTAGAGAGAAAAGGGCAAAGGCTGTGGTCCGCTTCTTCTCACTGGCTGCTTAATACCAGCCCAAGACTCAGTCCTTGGTCCTCTCCTCTCATCTCATGGTCATCTCATCCAGTTCAGTGCTATCTGTGTGATCATTCCAAATCTACAGCCCCATCCTCTCCCCTGAGCTCCAGAGACAATTTCAACTGCCCACTTGAAATTTCTGCGTGAATATCCAAAAGGCATTTCAAACTCAACATGTCTAAAATTACACTCCCTAGAAAGGAAAAGAAATCCAGCACAATGCTGGAGCCCCAGTCGCCTCTTTCTTCTGAATGTTTTCTGATTGCAATGGTGATTGTCAACTTGGCTTCCCCTCCCCAAATAGAATACAACTTCTGGTACTCCATCATTTAATGGAACTCAACCTGCATTAAAAAGGAAAAGAAAAGAAAAGAAAAGAGGCCAGGTGCGGTGGCTCACACCTGTAATCCCAGCACTTTGGGAGGTCAAGGTGGGCATATCACAAGGTCAGGAGTTCGAGACCAGCCTGGCCAACATGGTGAAACACGGTCTCTACTAAAAATACAAAAATTAGCCAGGCGTGGTGTCAGATGCCTGTAATCCCAGCTACTTGGGAGGCTGAGGCAGGAGAATTGCTTCAACCCAGGAGGCACAGGGTACAGTGAGCTGAGATGGCACCTTTGCACTCCAGCCCAGGCAGTAGAGCAAGACTCTGTCATAAAAAAAAAAGAAAGAAAGAGAGAAAGAAAAGAAAGAAAGAAAGAAAGAAAAGAAAGAAAATAGACTGGCATAGAATAGATTAGCAAGGAAATATCAGTGTGCCCCACCCATAATTGGGGTGAGTATTGCTTGTGAAACTTTTGTCTGTATATTGGGTCCTGTTGTAAAATACCAAAATCATGAACTAAATTAAAAAAAGTTTTGACTGATGATCTAGGCCTTGGGGTTCAACAGGGTGCCCTTGGGACAAACACCAGCTGTAAGGCTGATTTACTGAAGAGGAGTGGCCCTTATCATTTCTGTTCATCATTTCCCTTACTTCTAGTCACTTCATTGTGAAGGCCAAAGCAACTCCATCTTGGCTGCGAATCTGTCATGTTGACTTCTGATTAACCTTAGTTCCGGGAGGGCCTCTAAGATTTCCAGTTCTTTGTGTAAGAGCAGGTACTTACCATAAATCCTGCCCTTAGGTCAAAACAGCCTTGATGTTTTCATACTTCAGTTGTCCTATACATCTCTTCAGAATCATGCATACTCTTTCTCTATGGCAGATAAGCCCTGGGTCTGGGGGTAATGACACAGGGATCTACCATCACTGTCCCCTGAGACATAGATATGGCTTCTGTTTGTCCCTATTACATGTTTCTTTCTGAAAAACTGGATATGTCAGCCTTTTTCTTCAGCCTCTTAGCTTCTTCAGACTTTGGGGGTAGGTTTGCATAGTCCTGCCCGGGACAGGACTTCAGTGCCTTACAAAAGATAATTTTATAACATATCAATTATTTTTTAAAGTGATATATATGGGGAGGGGTTTCTCTGTACCCCTCTTCTACCATTTTGCTGGAAATGGAACTCTTTTCCCATGGCCCTATCCCATCTCATTCCATCAGCATAGCACATTGTGTTTCTGCTTTGCTTGCTGACTTTGCATTCCACAAATGTGCCAAACTCTCTTCTGCAAAGTCTTTGCACTTTCTATTCCTTCCACCTGGGTTGCTCCTTCCTGGCACTCCCTGGCCTGGCTCCTTTGCATCCTTTGGAATTTATTGGTTCACTTAACTAAAAAGTCTAAGGGTGTAGAGCTACCTTCAGGTACTGCTGGTATCAGATGCTCAAGTGATTTTACCAGTCATCAGGTTTCTCTTTGTTTCTGGGCTCTCCTGCCAGGCAGGCACATCCTCAGGCAGGCACTTCCTTTGTGATGGCAAGTTGGCTGTCTGCATCTCCATGTTTATAATCTATCTGGTCAAAAATTCTCAAGCAAAGAGAGTTTCTCTTTCCCAACAGTTTCAGCAAATGTCCCAGTATTGAGTTTCATTGGCCAGGCCAGGGTCACAAGCACATTCCTAAAGACAAAAAACATGCACTGAGCGTGTAGGAGAGGTGGTTCCCCACAAAATATAAAGTCATTTTTACCAAAAGTAGGACAAGTGGATGTTGGGAAGGCAAAAGTCACAGCTGCCTACTCCGTCATCCTTGACTTCTTTTTCTACTGTTTCCTTGGTTATTCCTTCCACTTACTGTTCACTTCCTTCATAGCGCAAACGACCTTATGTGTGTTGACTCCATGCCTTCCTCTCTTGCCCTGGCTTGAGAGTGCTCAGAGGACAGGGGTCTTGCCTGTTTTGATCACTGCTATATCCGCAGCACTTGGAACAGTGTCTGTACACAGTAAGTGCTTAATAAAGGCTTGTGGCAGAAATGAACTTGCTGGAGAGCCAGGCTCTCTTGCTTTCTTTTTCATTTCAACTTCTATTATTTTTATTTTGGAGAAAGGGGTCTTGCTTTGTCACCCTGCTAAAGTGCAGTGGCACCGTCATAGCTCTCTGCAGCCTCAACCTCCCAGGCTCAAGCAATCCTCCTGCCTCAGCCTCCCGAGTAGCTGGGACTACAGGAGTGTGCCACCACACCCAGCTAATTAAAAAAAATTTTTTTTTTTGGCCAGGCGAGGTGGCTCATGCCTGTAATCCCAGCACTTTGGAAGGCTGAGGTGAGCGGATCACCTGAGGTCAGGAGTTCGAGACCAGCCTGGCTAACATGGTGAAACCCCGTTTCTACTAAAAATACAAAAAAATTAGCCAGGCATGGTGGTGCATGTCTGTAATCCCAGCTACCTGGGAGGCTAAGGCAGGAGAACCCGGGAGGCAGAGATTGCAGTGAGCTGAGATTGCACCATTGCACTCCAGCTTGGGCAACAAGAGAGAAACTTCGTCTCAAAAAAAAAAAATTTTTTTTTTTTTTTGGAAAGGCCAGGCACAGTGGCTTATGCCTGTAATCCCAGCACTTTGGGAGGCCAAGGCAGGCAGATTTCTTGAGATTAGGAATTCTAGACCAGCCTGGCCAACATGGTGAAACCCCGTATCTATAAAAACAAAAAAAGCATCTGGGCATGGCAGTGTGCACTTGTAATACCAGCTTCTCAGGAGGCTGAGGCAGAATCGCTTGAACCTAGGAAGCAGAGATAGCAGGGAGCTGAGATTGCACCACTACACCCCAGCCTGGGCAACAAAGCGAGACTTCATCTCAAAAAAAAGTTATTTTTGTAGAGATGGGGTTTCACTCCGTTGCCCAGGCTAGTCTGGAACTCCTGGGCTCAAGCAATCCTCCTGCCTTGGCCTCCCAAAGTATGGGAATTACGGGTGTGAGCCACTGCCCCCGGCCCCCAAAATTCTTGACCTTGATTTCTCAGCCAGATCTCCTCTTTCTTGGTTTTTCCCATTTCAGTCAAGGGTACCCTCATCCACCCTGCTGCTTCATCCACAAAGCCAGAGAGCATTCTGTCATCCCCACACTAATCCATGTACAAGTCCTTTCGTTCACCTCCAAATAAAACTCAAACCCATCCCCGTCCCAGCCCTTGCCAGCACGCCTGGCACCATCCCCTGTCAGCTGGGATTATGGCAGTAATCTCCTAACTGGTCTTCTTCATTCCCTTCTTGCTCCCTTTTAGTCCATTCATTTTACACAGCAAACAGCATGATCTTTTAAAAACAAATCAGATCATGTTGATCCCCAACTTAGACCATTTAAAGGCTTCCACTGCAATTGAAGTATAATCTGAAATCCTCACCCTGGCCTTCAGGCCCAAGCTGCCTTTCAACCTTAGCCCTCCCCACTTTCCTGCTGGCTCACCAGACACTGCACACACTGGTTTTTCTGCCGCGGGGCCTTTGCACTTGCAATTTCTTCTGCTGGGAAATCTCACTCCCCAATTCCACATGCCTGATTTCTGCTCATCTTTCAGGTCTCGGCTTAAATGTCACTAAAGGAGAATATTTAATACCTCCCTGACTCCCTTTTCTATCATGTCAGTAGCTTATTCCTTGGTCATGATTTCTGGGCAAGAACTCTGGAGGCACACTACCAGGGTGCTGAATCCTACTTCCACTGCTCCTTGACCACGTGACCTTAGCTATTTGCTGCTCTGTCCTTCAATTTCCTCAACTGCAAAATGGGGTATCTGCAAAATAGAGTACCTTATAGGATCAGTACCTGGCACAGGGTAAGCACTAAGTAAATATTTTAATTAAAAAAATTGTAGGATGGGCAAGGTGGTTCACACCTGTAAAAAAAAAATTTTTTTTAAACAGGGTTTCCGTCACCCAGGCTGGAGTGCAGTGGTGCAATCATAGTACACTGCAACTTCAAAATCCCAGGCTCAAGCAATCCTCCCATCTCAGCCACCTGAGTAGCTGGGACTACAGGAACACACCACCATGCCTGGCTAATGTTTTTTTTATTTTTGTAGACACGGGGTCTTGCTTTGTTTCTCAAGCTGGTTTTGAACTCCCGGCTTCAAGTGATCCTCCTGCCTCAGCTTCCCAAAGTGCTGAGATTATAGGCATGAGCTACCATGCTTAGTCTTAAATATTTTTAAAATATTTATTTATGGCCAGGTGTGGTGGCTCACACCTGTAATCCCAGCACTTTGGGAGGCTGAGGTGGGTGGATCATAAGGTCAAGAGTTCGAAACCAGCCTGGCCAACATAGCAAAATCCTGTCTCTACTAAAAATACAAAAATTAGCCAGGTGTGGTGGCAGGCACCTGTAATCCCAGCTACTTGGGAGGCTAAGGCAGGAGAATCACTTGAACGCAGGAGGCAGAGAATGCAGGAAGCTGAGGTCATGTCATTGCACTCCAGGCTGGGTGACAAGAGCAAGACTCTGTCTCAAAAAAAAGAAAAAACTATTTATTTAGAGATAGGGTTTCACTCTGTTACCCAGGCTGTAGTATAGTGGTGCAATCAAAGCTTTCTGCAGCTTTAAACTCCTGGGCTCAAGCAATTCTCCTGCCTCAGATTCTTGAGTAGCTAGTACTATAGGTGTGAGCCACTATCCCAGCCATAAATATTAGAAGGTATTTAATTATTCCCTCCTGGTACATTTCTTGAGATTGAACTATTTTGATTTCTGAGATGTAAGCTTTGTGGAAACAGGGATTGCATTGCACCTCTTGTATTTACTGCTGTGCCCCTAGGGCCTTGCATAGTGGCTGGTACGTAGTAGGTGCTTAATGACGTTGAATGAATGCATGAAAACAGATGTGATCTCAGCCCTTATGGAACCGATGTTGTCCAACTTGCCCTTCAAGATGTGGCTATTTTAGAGATGTGAAAACTGAGACCCTAGAGGTAGGGTGATTTCAGCAATGCTTCCAGGGGGAAGGTATGATTTGTACTTATCAGAAATGTGATAAATTTATCTTCCTCCAGGCTGTCTACAGAAGTGGCAGCCATCTTCTCAGGAGCATGGCTACCCTCACACCCCTCGGGTAGCCCAAGATCATCAAAAAGAGGACCAGGAAGCTCATGTGGCATCATGAGCAGTCTGATGGATAGATCAGACTGTTAAGTGAAAATTAAGTGTAACTGACAGAAATCCAGCATTACTGGCAGTAGGGTACACAGAAGATTCAAGGGCCAAATCTTGATGCCCAGCATTGGTTATAGGAAGAACAAGAAAACAAGGCACATGCTGCCCTGTGGCTTCTGGAATTTCCTGGTTCACAATGTCAAGAAGCTGGAAAGGCTGCTGGTGTGCAGCCAGTCTTAGTGTGCTGAGACTGCTCGAAATGTTTCCTCCGAGAACCATAAAGCCTGTGTGGAAAGAGCAGCCCAGCTGGTCACCAGAGTCTCCAACCCCAATTCCAGGCTGTGCGGCAAAGAAAACAAATAGACGGTTCACATGCATGCTTTATTTATGTTTAAATAAAACCATGAAAACTGCAGAAAAAAGAGATACCAAAAATGTGATGAAGCATCAAAAGCACGTGGAACCTGCTGCCTCCACTTTGAACACAAGACATAGCTTTTTATTCTAGGAATAATAACTAGGGCAAAACTTTTTCACAAGAGAAATCAAACACAGAGAAAACTGGACTCTCTGTATAGAGCAGCAGGGTGGATGGATTGTAGCGCTGTTGACTGAGATGACATTGACACTGCAGTTGTGCCTTCCTGGGGAAGACATCCAATACCCTATCCAAGTAATACTGCAGCCTTGAACTCCTGGCTCAAGAGATCCACCCACCTCAGCTTCCTGAGTAACTGGGGCTACAGGCATGCACAACTGTGCCTAACTAATTTTTAATTTTTTGTTTTGTAGAGACAGGGTCCCCCTAGGTACCTAGGCTGGCCTCAAATTCCTGGGCTCAAGTGATTTTCCTGCCTCAGCCTCCTGAAGTGCCGGGATTATAAGCATGAGTTACCACACCCAGAGGCTTCATTTTACAAATGCAGGAACAGAGACTAAGAGAGGAGAAGGATTTACTCAGGTTCGCACAGTAAACTAAGCCCAAGACTTCTGGCTTCTAGGAAAGATTTCTTTAAGCCCTAATTGATAAAAAAAAAAAAACTGTTTAAAAAAAATTTTTTAATTAGAAAAAGTATTTATTTCTGCTCCTTTCATACATTTTATTGTTCAGGAAACAGTCTTACATACATATCTGAAATAATCTGCCATCACACACTCTAGTTAAAGGCAAAGCACCATAGGGTAAAGCTGATCAGCTGTCCAGAGTTCTCAGCTTATGGAATCTTGCTTCTTGATTTTATGCTAATTTCTGAAAATCAGAAATGTCATCTCCAAAAAATGTTAACGGGGTTGTAAAAACAATCACTTTATTTGATATTATGGATGTAGATATGGAGTATATTTTCTTTAAGAAATAAAAAACTGAGGAGAAAATGCCACTCTTCATCGTTGGTAGGTCAGCAGGTCAGCAGGAAAAGAAATACTGTAATAAACTTGTCTCTTTAATACCAAGAAGAAATTCTAGTCCAAGCTTCAATACACTTCCTGTTTTTTTCACTAGATACTTCTTTTACTGCTGCTCTTCATTCTTTTCCACATTTCATATTAGAGGATTGGTATAGCCATTAAAACTTCATTGACAGGGCGGGGCGTGGTGGCCCACGCCTGTAAACCCAGCACTTTGGGAAGCTGAGGAGGGTGGATCACAAGGTCAGGAGTTCAAGACCAGCTTGACCAAGATGGTGAAACCCCGTCTCTACTAAAAATACACACATAAAAAAATTAGCTGGGCACGGTGGTGGGTGCATGTTGTCCTAGCTACTTGGGAGGCTGAGGCAGGAGAACTGCTTGAACTCAGGAGGCGGAGGTTGCAGTGAGCTGAGATTTTGCTACTGCACTCCAGCCTGGGTGACAGAGTGAGACTCTGTCTCAAAAAAAAAAAAAAAAAAAAAAAAAAAAAAAACCACAAAAACAACACAAAAAAAAACAACAGCACACAGACGAATC
>CAUYQU010032688.1:0-11408 GCA_963574635.1 Cheracebus regulus | reverse complement strand
GTCTACAGAGACACAGCTCTGCCTAAAACGTAGATAACTTTTTTTCTGTTTTTTACATTTCTCTTCTTCCAGGTAAGGAGTCTCAAATATCTCACTTTCCAATTATGGACCATACTTTCTACTTACATATCGAAATTTTGTTGTATATTCACCTCCACCTCTTACAAGATATGAAACGCCTCACAAGTTTGAAATCATAGTTTTAAAAAGCTATGTACTCTTCCCATGAAAGCCTCCAAACTATTAAGGCAAAGCTTCAGATTCCAGTTTCTTTTGGTTTCTCTTCACTCCAGCATGTGATCTGGAAATTATTTCTTCCTAGAGATGGTAGTGGAAGGGGAGATGGTAGTAGAAGGCATACTTCCTTCTCTATAGCATTTCCTTAAAATCACTGCTTTTTCTTCTTCAGGATCCTGGTCAGACATGGAATGTTAGATCTTAAGGGGACCTTAGAAGTTTGTGGTGAACATAGCAAACTGCTTGACTCAACCTCCATCCTTTCACCTCCCAGTATGTTTCCTGCACTTTGAGTGCTGAAAAGTTCAACAACATTTCATTTCTCAAGCTTTCCTTGCAAGCAAGGTCTTACTTACAACTTAGGTTCTGCCACTTACATGCACAGGCACGATTTGAACAGCGGAAGCAAGGCAGAGGCTACCTTCCTATCTCATTTGCTGTTGTTGTTGGTAAGTGAGGCTGAGGACACAGGGTATGTCCTGTGGTGGTGTCCGTCTCTAGCTTCCTGACATCAAGAGGTGGTGGAGGCTGAAAGGATGTGGATTCTTGGGTAGAAGGCATGGCAGTGTGTCTCTGAGCTCAGGAGTTTTAGTGGTGGCTTTCTGGAGGCCATTCCAGAATCCCCTCCTCCAGCCCTTTCAATCACTTTGTATTACTTCGTTTCCTGTATTGCATTTCTGTGTGCTTATATTAACCAAATTTTTATATTCTGCTTAGAATTCTGCCTCTACAAGGTCATAAACAATGAAGAAATTCCTATCTTGCTTACCACTGTCCTACGTGCAGAACCGAGGGCCCCGAGAGTAGTGGAGAGTGGCAGATAACCAAGGGAAAAGCCAAGCCAGGATGTGGTGGGGCCAGGGGAGGGGGTGCGCTGTTACATGTGCTGTTACTCTTGGTTTGGGGAGACCTTGGAGAGACTTTCCAAATACATGCAAGGATGTCTTCAGGTTAACTGAAATGTAAAATGTTCATAGTGCCTGAGCTTGTCGTTAACAACAAGAAGGGGCTTAGACTACATGGTGAGCAGAAATACCTGTTATTCTAAGTCCTCATCTGGATACAGTGTAGAGGAGGTGTGTCTAGTGTTTTATAAACAAGCTGACAAAGTGATAAAAGTAAGGCGTAAGATTGTGCACAAAAAGGTTATATTTGCATAAAATCAAACCTCTGGTTTTCTGGCTGTGGATCATACCCATTGCTGAGAAGTTTAATTTGCCAGTTGTATCACAGTATGTTACTCAAATAACCTATAAGTTGCTGGCATAGCAACGTATTGCATTTCTAAGGCACACTGTAGATTCTTGAAACTGTTCTTCAGGGTAACTTCTGCTGTACAGGATCTGAACATTGTCTACAGTTCTGAGCCCAGCTTGGACACAACTATCTGGCAAAAGAAATAAGCTGGAGGGTTGAAGGGAGGACAATTAGACTTTTTGGAAAGGCTGAAAATTAAAAGGTAAAGTGCTGTGTTGGATAAAAGGTCAGAAACAAAGCAAGACCCCCAAGGCCACTTGGAGAAGAGCAGAGTGGCCTTGGACCCTGGATAGGCTGGCAAACATCCTCCCAGTGTTTTCTGTGAGTGTTCATTTATGCCCATCTGTTCTGTGCAATACACAAGTGCCCCACTTATGTTGTTTGCACAGAACCTACTCTGCGGTGAAACGCCAGGTTCTGGCTGCATGCTTTTCCAACAGTCCCTTCTTCTGTCACTCCAGAGTTGAGCGTGTGTCGGGGGCCCCCAAGCACTCAGGCTTCATTGACGATTCATTAGAGAGATTCACAGGACTCAGAAAAGCTGTTGTACTGATGGTTACAGGTTATTTCAGCAAAAGGATGTAGATTAAAATCAGCAAAGGGAAAAGACACATGGGGCAAAGTCCAGGAGACACCAGGTGCAAGCTTCCAGGTGTCCCCTCTCAACCGAGTTGCACAGGATGTGTTTAATTCTCTCAGCCTCAGTGTGTGATAACACATTTAAAGCGTTGCCAACTATAGAAGCTCATAGAGTTTTTATTGGGGATCTGTCTTGTACGCATACTGTACCTGTGTGGCTGGTTTCAGCTACTCAGACTCCAGGACTCCTAGACCAAAGGCAAGTGTTTGCCGCAAATCACATTGTTAGCATGATATAATCCAACTGGTAACATGTGACCCAAGGCCTCAATCAAACAAAATGCCCCTCATCAGGCAGAATATTCCAGGACTCAGAGCTCATCTCCCAGAAACTGACCAACGGCCCATTGTGGAAATCAGACCTTTCTTGGGAATGTATAGGGTTTGAGCAACTCAGACCTCCTGAGCCAGCAAGAAGAGGAAGTTTGGAGGGGGAGGGACTCTTCCTGGTCAGTAGCCGCAGGACTGAAGCCTTTCTGCCTAGAGACTCAGCACCCCACAATAGCAGTGTCTTGGTAACTACGCGTATTTGGTCAGACCATCATTTCTGGGAATAAGGGTTGATAGTTCTGGGCTGTTTGAACACAACTATCTGGCAAAAGAAATAAGCTGGAGGGTTGAGGGGTCCTCCAGCAGGTTTCCGACTCTCAGCAGCTCCTATAGGTAACTATGGTATCTATGTTATCTCTGTTATTCATATATACCTGTTAGCTGCTGAGAGTCGGAAACCTGCTGGAGGACCCCTCTGAGGATGAGTCACCCTCAAGAGGACCTCAGCCCTTTGTCCCCACTCAGCGTCACTCCTAAGTGCTGCCCATTTCACCCTTAAACATTTCTCAGACCTGCGCCTCCTCTGACCCTCGGCCACCATTCCCCAGTCCAGATCAACGTCATCCCTCACTCATTCCATTGCAGCAGGCTCCTCCCGGGCCTCTTGGTCCACTGTCCTCCCACTACAGCCAGAGTGTGCTTCAGTGAAGCTAAGTCTGTCCTTCGGTGGCTCCTCATGGCCCGCAGAATAAAATCCAAGCTCCATGAATCTGAATGGAACATTCAGCTAATCCAAATTGCCTGTAGCTAATCCAAATAATCCACTCCAGCTAATCCAAATTGCCTGTAGTTCTCAGTACAGAGCTCATTGCTTCTGTCTGTTTTTTCTTTGCACCAAGTGCCAGTCATAATCCCAAAAGACACAATCTCAAATGTCAAAATCCCACATGTTGAAATCCCCAATAATTAAAATTACAAAAATACAATTCCGGGAAGAGTAATTTTAAAGTTACTTTAAAGATACCTTATTTGAGACACATAAAAAATGATGGAACACTCATAGGCCAGTTTATACAATAAAGTAAATTAAAGTGATACATTTTTACAAGCATAACTAACTACTCAGCTATACTGACAAACACATAGTGATGAGCACACAACTGTATTCATAAAGAAATAGGTTTAAAAGGGAAATGTAATATTAATATCACTGTAGTTGGTAATTGTGTACACCCAGCCTTATAACTGCAGTCATCTGAAATACTGTGATGAACAACCTAAGTCTTTTGATGAAATGAATCAAAAAAACGCAATGGGTCACCAACTTATCATATGCAGTTGCTCAAAGAGCTGAGATCTCGAGAAATTTTATCTTTCACAAATGCAGGTACACAAAAATGACATATTTTCATTTGTTGATGAGGTTTCTGTGGTTTTTGATGTCCAAGGCAGCAGAAGAAAAGTCTATTCCAGCTCTCAGAGATCAATAGTCTTCCGTATTTGTTCTCTCCAGGACCCTAGTCGATTGGATGTTATCTGCCAACACTGGGGAAAGATCTTCCCCAGCTAATCCACTCAGTCTCAGGCACTAATCTCCTCTGGCAACACCTTCACAAACACGCCCGAAATAATGCTTTACCAGAGTTCTAGGTATTCTTTCATTCAGTCAAGTTGACACTTAAAATTAAGTCCACAAGTTTACCCCTTGTGAACTTGGTACTCACACACGTCTCCTTAAACCATACTTCATTTCCAATAAAGACAATAACAAGGCAATAGTTCTACCTAAAATGATATGTCTATACTGTGATTATAATTTTGGGGATTTTAGACTTTAGGGATTTCGGTCTTTTGAGATTTCAATATTCAGGATTATGGCATTTTGGATCATGTCTTTCAGGATTATGATCCAAACTCCTTTCCACCAGTCCTACTGTCTGGAGCATTACTCTCTTCTTACTTCCTCACCTTAGCCTAGCCACCCTCTACTCCTGGACTGAGCCCAGGTACCACCTTAGAAAGTCTTCTCCAACTCCCTCCTTAGCCCCACAATCCACGTTAGCTGCTTTCCTTCTCCATGCATTATAATTATTCACTTGCCTGCCTTCACTTCTAGAATATTCTCCTTGAGGACAGACAGAGTGTCTTATTAGTTTTTTTTTAAATCCCAAATACAATGCCTGCACATAGTAGGTGCTCAGCAATTGCTTAGTGTATGAATAAATGAAAGAGTAAATTAATAAATGCATTAGTAGACATGAGAATGAATCCAATTTGAGCCAGACTTGTCTTGCCTGTTTTTGAGAAGTCTGTCTTCCTCTTAGGCAGTTTCTTGCACCATCATAAGCATAGACTCCGGGCGCGTATCTCAATTCTGCTGCTTAGTAGCTACGTGAGCCCAGGCTAGTTACCTAATCTGTCTGAATCTTGGTTACCTTAGAGTTCAGCAGGGACCATAATCATGAGGTTATTGTTAATATTCAATGAGACAAGGTCTATGAAGTGCCTGGTGCAGTGCCTGCCACATGGTTAGTACTTCATATAAGGAAGTTTTATTGCCCCTCATTGATTTGCTTCTACATCTTGTTTGGTCTTCTACCTGCACCAACTGGAAAAGCCTTTATTGCTATAATCTCCTGAATCTTCAAGTCTCATATTCAGTGGATAGCAAAATGCCCCTTTCTCCCAAGACTGGGATTTTGGTGGAAGGCAGGGGAGCTAAGGTCCCAAGACTAGGGTTTGCTGGCATTGTTTGCTTGGAATCTTTCCTTCTAGATCTCCTAATCACTTGCTTCCTTTGAGCCCAGGAGCTAACTGGCCACCAGGTCCTCTGATTTTGCCACCTCAGATTTCTAACTCCAGTTCTCACTGTCATTGCTAGTAAACTCTACAATTTCAGGAAAAGGGACTAAATCACTGAGATCATGGTATCTCCAACTATCTCATCCCAAACCATTCATTCTGCTTCTAGTCCATTCTCAAACTACTATCCAAGTCCACCCGCCTCATGGGGTGATCATAAAGGATAAGTAAATGCCCATGAACTATTTAGCATGATGACTAGAACATAGTGAGTACTCAATAAATGGTCACTATTGTCAGAGCTGATACCATTCCGCTGCTTAGAAGCTTCCACTGGTCCATGACTGTCTATGGAATAAAGTTTGAATTCCAGAGTATAGCATTGAAGGCCCGTGATAATCAGAACTCCACCTATATGGAACTCTTCCAGCTCTGTCCCTGTCATACGTTGTTCTCACTTGGAATGCCTTTCCCCCACCTTGCCTGTTGAAACCTGCCCACAGAGGCCCAGTGTCAATACCATTTCCATGAAGCATTTCTTGATTCTCTTAGTTGTAATTAATCATCTTTTCTCTTGGGAATCCCATAGAGTTTAATTTATATTTCCACCCTACCTCTTTTTGTCCTTTTTCTATATTAATTCTGCTATTAAACTTCTTATCCCTTATTCATGCAAGCAGAGAATAAATGCATGGTGCAAATAAATGTTGGCTGAATTGTTGAATACAGACATCTTGGCAATCAGCAATAGAAAATATGTGGGCGGGACAGACCAAGCCTGCAAAACAGAGCTGCCAGAAAGGCTGCTGGAGTAGACTTAGAGTGTGTGAGGCTAGTATGCCAAGGAGAAGCTCATCAGAATCAGAGTGATCAAGCCTAAGTTCCTAAGGGCTGGAGATGTCTGGTAGTCAGCAGTCTTGCAAATGTCTGCTTTCCAAAGAGAATGTGGACTTTATTTGAATGGAAACTGACCTAAGATTAACTGACACCACCTCTTTATGGGTCATATTGTCTCAGGGACACAAGAAAAGAAAGGCAGTTCACTCCTGTGCTTGTGCCCTCCTCTCACAAGTAGTTAACAGAGCTGAGCACAGGCTCCAACTCTTGGCATTATCCCATATCAGGGGAAAAAGAGGGTTAGAGACAGGTGAGACCCCTATGCACCCAGAAACTTAGTGTGGGAGGGAATGGGATTCTTCTGCAGGTGGTTCTGAGGGTAGTCTGGTCTTTTGGCCTGTGAAGGGCAAGGGAAGGTAGAACTTGAGGTGAAGGCAAACTTGTCCCCCGACTTGTATTCTGTCATAATTTTTTCTCAGACACAAAATCCTCTAGTTTTCCATCATTGCTGCTGGCCTGTTCCCTCCCTTTTCTTGTTATTCTTTTTCTTCTCTTTTTCTTCTCCTTCTTTCCCATATCTGGGTCACATTAGGTCATCTTATCCTTAGTAACTCTTCCAATGCCCAGACTGACAGTCTCTCAGTTCCAAGCTAATGTTTATAAACATGATTCATTTTCCCCGAATAAACATGCAGTAATTCTCAATGACGGATATCAGGAAAGTCAAGTAGGGTGGGGTGTTTTTCAAAGCGCAGCATTCAGGAATGAAGGCTTTGGGAACCTGTGCTAACTGCCTCCACACTCACCATCATGGGTGGAATAGAAATAGGAAAGTGTACCGTTTCAGTAGTTTGGCTTTGAGTAACCTCCAAAAGAAAGTAACACTCTAGTTAGCCTTTGGTGAACACCTTCCTGGAAAGCTAATGCCTAAGATACTCCATGAGGGGCAGACGTGAGAGGCTGGGAGATATGAGAGTGCTTATCATATTGCGATTTTTCTTTATTCATGGGAAAGGCTGTCCTTCTGCTCTCTCCAGCTCTTTTTGCTTTTATTTCATGATCACCATAATCACCAAGCACTCTTCAAATTACAATTCACTTGTAGGCTCACCATTGAAAGAAGATATGCAGGCCAGCAAAGTTGAGAATCCAGTCTACTTAATAATCTTTTTTTTTTTTTGGATTAGGAGAGAGTTGAATACAATTTCAGGTATTTTTGGTTCACCTTCGAATTTGACTCTGATAAGTGTACAAAATCCATTCACTATGACAAACCATGGAACTACATGATTTCTGTGCTCATTAGCCCCTCCTCTACTGCTATTTTCTCAGAAAATCTTGGGGTTTCCTACTTCTAGGAATTTGCCCTACACATACACTAACAAAAATGCCAAAAGATATGTGTAAAATTTTTTTACTGCAATACTACTTATGATAGTAAAAGACTAATAACACCCTAAACTTTCATTCTTAGGGAACTTGTCTTATAAACTACGATACATATACACAACAGAGTACTATGCAACTACAAAAAAGTAATTACCTAGGAAAGGAATGATTGACTTGTGTGGTACATATATATTTACCTTAAAATAAAATGATATGTCCACACAAGTACTGGCACATGAATGTTCATAGCAGGTTCATGTGTGACAGTCAAAAGCTGGAGACAATCCAAATATCAAAAAAATGGTGATTGAGTAAATAATTGTGGTATATCCATTCAATACAATACTACTCAGGAATAAAATGAAACGAACTACTGATACATACATAAATCTTAAAATCATTGTGCTTAGTGAAAGAAGCCAGAAATAAAAGAACATATTCTATTATTCCATTTACATAAAATCCTAGATTATGAAATTTAATCTTTGGTGAAGCTGATCAGAGATTGGAAATAGATGGAAAAATAAATTAGAAAGAAGTGCAAGGAAATTTCTGGAAGTAACAGAAATATTTGTCATCTTAGTTTGCTGTATGTACGTGTCAAAAGAATCAAATTGTATCTTTAAATACCTGTAGTTTATTATTGTCTTTCAGTTATACTTCATTAGACTTGGGTAAAAAATATTTTTAAAAGGAATATGAATATTTCTACATGTTGTTATGGAGTTATTTTCAGGATATACTAAATGAAAACACAACATGAAGATAAATACATATAGTATGCCACCATTTATCTAAGAAAGTAAGAGATATTAATATACACAACTTTCTGGGGAGGTGTGCATATATATATACTACATACATATGTACATATGCACATACATGTATATGTGCAGATATGTGTGTATATACATATACACACACTTGTTTGCAGAATAAAAAAAGAACAAACCATAAAAACAAGTTTCTATAGAGAGAGAAGGAATAGAGTTGAGTGGGTCATGGGAATATAAATTCTTAAAATATATGAAATTCCATAGATATGGCCTTTGAACTATATATAAATAGGCTACATAATTCTAAAATAAAACTAAATTTAAAAAAGCAAAAATGAAACAAATGATCCAAACCATTAGTCCAGTTGGTAGCATTACCACACAGAGAGAAACTATTTCAAGTAACTGTAAAATACAATAGGCTGGGTGCAGTGACTAACACCTGTAATCCCAGAACTCTGGGAGGCTGAGGCAGGTGGAACGCTTGAGCCTTGGAGTTAAAGACCAGCCTACCCAACATAGTGAAACGTCATCTTCAGACAATACAGAAAAAATTAGCTGGGTGTGGTGGCATGTGTCTGTAGTCCCAGTCACTCAGGAGGCTGAGGTGAGAGGATCATTTGAGTCCAGGGAGGTCAAAGCTGCAATAGGCTGTGATGGTGCCACTGCACTCCAGCCTGGGAGACAGAGCAGGAATCTGTCTCCAAAATAAATAAATAAATAAATAAATTTAATTAATATGACCATTTTATCTAGTAGTATACACTCTAAGACAAAAAGGGCTGTCTGAAAAAAAAGTCTTAGAAGGTTTCAGTTATCATATTTTTCACAGTAATATTGGTTTTGTTATTTTTAAGACTGCGTTTTTATGTAGAATAAGGCAAATAGAAAAGGAATCATATTGGTGTCATAGAGAACTGATATATGCAGCATGAAAGAAAGGATATAGAGATATAAAATCAAAAGAAGGCAACTAAAAGCCCTGTAGTCTTGAATTTGAATTTAAAGTTATAATCTATCCTAAAGCTAAGCAAGCAAACAAAAATATTTCCTAGCTCTTTACATTAAAAAGGTTTGGTAGCAACAGCCAAAATAGTAGCAATGAGAATCCCTATTCACAAATTGTGGTTTATAAAAACACTAAAAAGGACTAGAGTACCTTGGAAAAATGGCTGATTCACAATCTAAGGAAGGAAACGTATAAGACAATCTTGGAACATCTTGTCATATCAAAAACAAGAATATTATGAAATACTACTGAGATCATGTTGAAAAGATCTAGAAGTCAACCTGAAAAGGCTCTCATTGGCCAAGAATGCGGCAATTTAAGTATGAATAAGGATAATAACTGCAATGGATGGAAACACATCATCTACTTAAAAACCATGATTTTATGACACATAGAAAACATATTTTAAAAGCTTATTAATCAATTTTGGAAGATGCTAGAGTCAACTCATTAATGAAAACTGGTAGGTTAAGGCAAAGAAACAATTGATTCTGTCTTTCCTATTTAATGAGCTGTACCTAAGGTTAACCAAATGGTTGATTATAGGAAGTTTATCTTAATAGAAGTGTCCCAAATAATAGATGAAGAAAGAATGATAGAATTAGAGAAACAATTTACAATTGCTAATGAATTAATGAACCTAAGCCATGGTCATCAGTGGCAGCTAATATCAGAAAAAGAGAACCAACTAGACATCATGAGCCCTCTGATAGAAACATATACTACTGCCTAGGAAGCAGATTTGCCAACAACTGAAAACTGAATCTGGTCAACCTTCTAGATCTATTTATCAATTTATAGAACATACAAAATCCCCACAATGGGGATTTATCCAGATTGTGAGAAACTCAATAGAGAAAACCATTTGGTTTCTACAGAAAAAATACATAAATAAAAATAAATGCAAGGAAGAAGAAACATTCTACAGATTAAAAGAGACTTATGGGGCATATCAAGCAATGTATAGAGTTTGTCTGAAAAACTATCATTTAGAGCTAAATATTAAACTATTTATGGATTTAATGATATAAGGACTTAGAATATATTTCCAAACAATATAGGGAGTGGGGAGTACAAATGAAAGAAAATTGACCGAGAGATGAATCAGCATTGAGGCTGGGTAATAGACATAAGGAGTTCATTGTACTGTACAATACGTTTGTATGTGTTCCAAATTTTTAACAATAAAAAGTGAAAAACAAACTACAATCCACATTCACATTTTATGACCGTGCAAATATTCAAAGCAAAGTGGCATAATGTACCATGGTCCCAAAGTCCCAGTCTCTGTGCCTCTCAAAAGACATGTTTCTAACATCAAAGCTAATAATATCCTAATTGCTAAATATTTTCTTACATTTTAGTGTTTCATATCTGGACCATGCCTTTCTAATACATTTCACCTTTGAGAATAGATTCCAGTTTCATACTTGAAGCCCACTAACTTCTCATATTTGGACTGGCTGCTTTATATTTTTAACTTTAACATTTGTATGAAGTTTTGTATTTTTCCTGATGTTTCTAGTGACATTTCCAATTTCTTCTGCATACCCTCAAGTTTATTTTTCCATAGATCTCAGGTATATAGAATCCCTTTGATAAGGAGGGATCTCCATCCTGATACTGTCTCTCTTTGCTCCAAACAGACTATTTTCTTTCTCGGTTAATTGTACCATTGCCATCCTGGAACTTTGCTTCTTTGCTCTCTCTAAACAGTGTCACTCTTTTTTGGCTTTCATATTACCTTGGTTTTGCTGTTCTTGTTTAAGCCCTTATTTTTCCTGCAGTATGTATTCAAGTAATTTATTAAGAAAAGGCATTGTAAGGGTTATTGCCGAGTTTAAAATGAGGAAACTGAGGCCAGTATAAGAAAAATTAAATTCCGGTTTATTCAGCTCCCAGGCGAGGTGCTATGGTCCAGGGTGAAAAGGGCCAGAGAAGTCGCGCTGACTTCCTGGGCCATGGGGTTTTTGTGGCTATGAGGAACGAGCAACAGCAGGGTGCTCTGATTGGCTCCAGCAGAGTGGGATTGGGACGGGGCGGGCTGCTATTGGTTGGCGAGTTGTCGGGCGGGATTTTTGTAATGCAAGAGCCAGCCAGGGCTGTATCAGCCGGGGCCTTCCAGGGGAACTGTGTGCAGAGCTAGGTGCCGAGTGCAGAGCCAGGTGCCAGGAGCAGAGACCAGTGCCGAG
>CAUYQU010032687.1:0-46749 GCA_963574635.1 Cheracebus regulus | reverse complement strand
AACCATCTGATCTTTGACAAATCTGACAAAAACAAGCAAGGGAGAAAGGATTCCCTGTTTAATAAATGATATTGGGTAAACGGGCTAGCCATATGCAGAAAACAGAAACTGGACCGCTTCCTTACACCCTATGCACAAATTAACTCAAGATGGATTAAAGACTTAAACATAAGGCCTAAAACCGTAAGAAACTTAAAAGAAAACTTAGGCAATACCATTCAGGACATAGGGAGGGAAACATCACATACTGGGGCCTGTCGGGGGGTGGGGGCTGGGGGGCTACGTAATGTAAATGATGGGTTGATGGGTGCAGCAAACCACCATGGCACATGTATACTTATGTAACAAACCTGCACATTATGCACATGTACCCCAGAACTCAAAGTATAATACAATAATAAAATTTTAAAGAAAAGAGTGGATGAGTGAGAAAAAGACAAACTGAGTTCACTAAAAGCTGATGTAGGCATTCAGGCTGTACTGTGCATGGGAAGCAGCAAGCTCTGTTTTGCTTCCTGAAGTCAGAGTCCAACAGAGACCTGCCTTGTCTCTGTGAGCGCCACAGTGCCCCAGCCCTTGCAGGCAGATTTTGGCCCCATTGGTTCTTACTGATTCTTCCCTAGTTCAAATTCATGTCTCTCATGTTTTTCTATTTCACATCTTATTGCTTTTATGAATGATTTGGTTGGTAAATTATTCAGTAAAGCAACCATAAATTATTCTATTTTATTAGTCTCACACCCGCTGAAGGAAACTGTTCAAAGCATTTCTCTGGCAACTGCTTGCTCTACACCTGCAGCCATCTCCCACCAAGCACAACCTTGCTAAGGGTCACAAGTACAGGCTATCTCTGAGACCTGCTCAGCTTCAGCCAGTTACCAATGTGTATGAACCTCTAAAAAAAATGGCCATGTTTGCTATAAGTGTCTTTCTTGGATGATAAACACATACTAGCTATGTCACCTTAGCACGTCATTTAATCTTTCCTTGCCTCAGTTTCCTTTTCTTTAATACAAGAATAATAATATCTATCTCATAGAAATGTCAGAAGGGTTAAATTATAATTATGAAGGCCTTAGAAGAGTGCCTAGTATGGTGAGAGCTATATAAGTGTTTGCTTTTTTAAAAAAAAAATGCATTTTTTGTGGGGACAATGAATTATGAACCTAGGATAACAAACTTTGACTATAAATTAGATTTATATTGTCAAACAATATTACAAGGGTGGTTGTACTTCTTCTGATACAATTTTCCTGCAAGGCAAAAACATGCTTGCCTCTGGTATTCTCAATCCTTATTAATGATGTCACTATGGACCCAGTTATCCTAGTTGGAACTCCACATTATTCTCAATAACTGTTCCTTCCTTACCTACATTTCAGTTGTTATCTATTTTTTTCACTCCTGTCTTAAAAAAAAGTCTCAAATTCTCTCTACTGAGTTCACCATTTTGAGTAGGAATAGCAGGTTCTATACAAAACACGTAGTGGTTCTATGGGGGAAGTGACAAAAACCTGGAAACACGACAGTGGACAAAGTTTCAAAATCTGGTCCAAAAGTCAGGGCTGGGATATGGAGATTTGCTGAAAATGAATGAATAAAACAGCAGCCTCATGTTAAGAGAACATCAGTAGTAACAAAAATCATAAAATAAAAGTTCAATGGAGCAAACACTCCTATTTATTTGGTAATCACCATGTGTCAGACACTGTTCTTTGTGCTTCTGATGTATAGTTTAATTTACCTCTCATATCCACAGAGAGTGGTTGATGTAATACCCCTGACCACATCCCCTGCACTTTATCAGTCCCCAACAAGTGGTTCCCACAAACCCTTACTTGCCTATGAATAGAGCCAGTTCCAGGTCAGGAGACTGAAGCATACGTTTTGGTCAAGGGAAGGTGGGAGAGGGAAGAATTATATGTGCTGCCTGCTCCCATCACTGAGTGCCCAGGGTGTTTACAAAATGCTCTAGCATCATTATCATCATAGCCCCAGGAGCCCTGATCGTGGTGTTATTCTCAAACAAGAACTGTAACTGTCACAAAGTTTGCAAATCAGTCAGAGGCATGGCCCACTTGGTGATTTGGATGTGACAGGGTCTTCATCAATCCTTTGGTTTAACCCCTGCTTTAACAGATGAAAGAGCTAAGGTCCTAAGAGAGAAAGAGAGCAGCAGGGATCATTCAGCTAATAAGTGATTGATTCAGAAGTGAGCGCAGATATTCCTCAAAGACGGTTTTTCTAATCAAGCTGACATTTGAACAATGGTGCACTGTATTACAAATTCTGTATGTATGCCATATGTACTTTGGATAATATTTTTTCTATTTTAATTCTATGGACCCTTTTGAAACAAATTTGCTTACTAGTAAAAGTAACCGCTATAGTTAATATTGTGTAGGGAAAATGGTAACAGTCAAGGGCAGAGTCTCAGAGCCAGAAACATCTCTAGATCAAACCCTAGTTTTGTCCCTTACCCTTTGCCTTTGTCTACTTCCATGTAACCACAATTGCCACTGCAAGCATCTTTAAGTACAGAGGGTATTAACATTGGCCCATCAGGATACTGAACAAGTTCATATGCTATAGTGAATGCTGTTGTGTGTTTGTTACACCGATACTGCTGTAGGTCCTGGGAACTCCTCCTACTAGCTGGTGGGGGTGTTGGGGATTAAAGGCTCAAAGCTGAGTTTCCCATTAGGAAATGCACTCAGCCAAAAGGAGCTGCCCTAGGTTATACAATTTCCAGAAGGCAGCCCTCACCCAATCAAAGGTCAATGCAGGAGGAAGAAGGCTTCAATTTAAGGTATCTCTGAAAGGTCATGCCAACTGTAAAGCCCATGGGATTGGCTGCAGCTCCTACTGAAACTTCATTCACTCCAATTCCTCCTTCTTCCCATTCCATCTTTCCTCTCTCCCTCCCAGGTGTTATTTCCTGTAAACTATGACACATGGCATTGCTCAGACACAGTTTTTAGCCCATCCAATGAAGATAACAATATCTACATCAGTAATTTGTCACAAGAGTCAAAGATAAAATATTAAATACTTAGATAGCTCCTAGAACATACTAAGTGCTCAGTGAAAGTAGTTTTCATTTTGTTATTGCTAATTTTTTTTTTTTGGTTACTAATTATCTCACCTATTATATAGTCCCACAGCATGATCTCTGTAGTGGACACTACTACATCAAAGGCCCAGCATAGATATTCAAATGATGTCATCATTTGACTGTATTTTTTATTCACTATTCCAAAGGAAGCTCTAAACGTATGTGTTAGCTATCAGTGTGATGGTTATAATAATGATAACGATGTCAATACAAATAAGAATGTCAATAAGTTAAGGTTTACTTTATTCCCTAGAATTCCAGAGGTTTAATGGCAGGGGAGATTTCCTGGCAAGGGGAGGGAGTGCTTCCCAAAGGGAAAAGTACTGTGGGGGGATTGGACTCCAAGGCTCCGAGTGGAGCACACCCGTAGCAGGATCTGGAGCTTCTGGAAGGCAGCAGAGGAAGATGCATGAAGCCAGTGAGGGAACAAAAGGCTGTGCAAGGTAGAAAGCACTCTCTAACAATAATCTACATATCTTCAGTAAAGCTGTGGAATCCACAAAACCTTTTTTGTGAGTAGATTCCTTCAGCAAAACAGAGAAGAGACTGACAGCTGTATTTTGAACGGCTTGAGGACAAATGGATATGTCACATGAAGATGTCACATAAAGTTTATCTCCTCAAATTATAACCTGTGACACAACCAGGGCTGGAATCTCAGTCTTTCACTCATGTTAGCATATCACCATCTTCCCGAGATATTCAAAACGGATCATCTTGAAAACTATTCTATTTTTTACCTTAAGTTGTCAATTAACTTCTTCAAAACAAAAAAGAAACACGTAAGAAAAGATGGCTTGGAATTCAGAAAAAAATAAATGGGTGAAGTTTTTGAAATTACTCTAGAAAGAAAATTGGACATTTGAGCTAAAGTCACCAAAATCTTCAGGATACAGAGTGACTCCAATAATATCAGAATTACATTTGGAGCTTTTCCAGTGCTTTTTCTTTTGAGACAGAGTCTTGCTTTATCATCCAGGCTGTAGTACAGTGGTGCAATCTCAACTCACCGCAACCTCCACCTCCCAGGTTCAAGCAGTTCTCTTGTCTCAGCCTTCTGAGTGGCTAGGCCTACAGGTGCATGCCACCACGCCTGGCTAATTTTTGTATTTTTAGTAGAGAAGGGGTTTCACCATATTGGCCAGGCTGGTCACGAACTCCTGACCTCAGGTGATTCACCCACCTTGGCCTCCCAAAGTGCTGGGATTACAGGTGTGAGCCATTGCGCCTGGCCCAGTAATTTTGAACCAAGACATACTACCATGCTACTACTCAAGAGTAAATCCTCAGCCCAGAATTAAGCCAAGAGTATACACTTGTTATAACTGCCCAATAGCCCAGGACAGGCTGATCATTTGGGGCCAGTGCTGGCCCTTGCAATTCTTTTACATCCTTAGTGGAAATCATGGAAACAACACTAAGATTAGCCTGATGGTCTTTTGAAATGCACTGTTTGAAACTGGAGAAATCAGAGGCAGATCAAACGAGTGCATCATTAGTACTATAAAGAAGCCTGGGGAACTCTGACAGAATGGCCAGCTAAGGAGACTCTTGGAAGTTAGTGACTAAACCAACCTTTAGATGGAAGGTCCATGAACCATTAAGTCAACCTTTAAA
This sequence comes from Cheracebus regulus, assembly GCA_963574635.1. Taxonomy (NCBI): domain Eukaryota; kingdom Metazoa; phylum Chordata; class Mammalia; order Primates; family Pitheciidae; genus Cheracebus; species Cheracebus regulus. The sequence goes on along the minus strand of CAUYQU010032687.1, from coordinate 42,017 downwards.
AAGAATGATAAAGAAGAAGGACCTGACTGACTAGATATCAAGACACATTGTAAAACTATAGTAATAAAAAATTAATAAAAATGTCATGAAACTGGTGCAAGACCCATACCAATGAAGCAAAATGAATACATCTATGAATAAAATGGTCATAAATATACCTTAAAGGAGTCTCTACAGTTCCACAGGGAAATGATGAATCATTTAGAAGATGGTATGGGGAAAGCTAGCTCCCAATATGGAGAAAAATAAAATTTAATTCCTCCTATACCTCATTAAATGGTGGACTCCAGATGAATTAAAGATCTAAATGTGAAGATAATTAGTAGGAAAAATGCAGAAGAATATCTTTGTGACCTCAAAGCAGGGAAATGCATTTGTAAACAAGAGATCAAATGCACAAGACTTAAGACAAAATTCATAAGTGTCATTACATCAAAATTAAGGAGAACAGCATGGACAAAATTAATAGAAATATCTATAATACACAAGGAATGCCTGAAAGTCAACAGGAAAAAGATAGTAACCTCAATAGAAAAATGGGCAAAGAATATGAATATGCAATTTGAAGAGGAAAATCAATGCAAAAGATTAAGCACTCAAAGAGATGCTCAAAATCATTACCGATTACAGTAATAGAGACATGCAAATTCAAATAGCACTGAGATATCACTTACACCTATTAGAATGTCAAAAATTAGAAAGCTAGGCTGGGCATGATGATTCACACCCATAATCTCAACACTTTGGGAGGTTCAGGCGGGAAGACTGCTTGAGGCCAGGAGTATAAGAACAGCCCGGGCAACATAGCAAGACCGCATCTCTGCAAAGAAAAAAAAATTATCAGCTTGGTGAAGTGATGCAAACCTGTAGTCTTAGCTACCTTGGAAGCTGAGGTGAGGGAATCACTGGAGCCCACAAGTTTGAGTCTGCAGTGAACTAGGACTGCACCAATGCATTTTACCCTGGGCAACAACACAGTGAGACCTTATGTCTTAAAAAAAAGAAAGACTGAAAAGGAAAAAAAGAAGTTGGAGAAATGTCAAGTACATGATGTAGAATCCCATACATGACAGATGGGAGCTTGAGCTGGTGCAGTCACTCTGGAGAGCCATCCAGCAATGCTCTTGGTCACATTGAGAATGTGCATATAGAGTGACTCAGTAATACACCTGTGTATATATTCTCCAAGAAATTTTCTCATAGGTTCATGAGGGAATATGAACACTGATGTTCATTGCAGTACTATTTGTGGAAGTAGAGAGTAGGAAGCAACTGGGATGTCTAAAATTGAGAGAGTGAATTGGAATATGTGGTAGATGTATCTGAGTGTTACACAGCAATTAAAAGCAATGAATTAGTAACATAAGTGAATCCTAAATATGGCATGCTTAGTGAAAAAAAAAACAAGATTGAGATATACAACACAAATCAATTCACACAGATTAAACATTCATGTAAACCATTGCATTATGGGATTAGAAATTAAATAACAACGAGATACTGCTTCATGTTTATTGGAATGGCTAAAATCTAAAAACTAACAATACCAGTTGCAGAGTAGATGCAAAACAAAAGGAATTATCATTCATTGTGAACAGGAATACAAAATGGTACAGCCACTTTAGACAACAGATTACCAGTTTCTTACAAAGCTAAACATAGACTTACCACATGATACAACATTCATACTCATTACAACCTCACAAAAAAATTTCACATGAATGTTTATAGCAGCTTTATTCATAGTCACCAAGAGCTGGAAGCATAAGGTATCCTTCAATACATGCATGGATAAAGAAACTAGTACATCCATACACTAGAATATTATTCAATGATTTTTTAAAAAATGAGTATCAAGCCATAAAAAGACATGAATTTTATATTTTAAATGCACATTGCTAAGTGAAAGAAATCAGTCCAAAAAGGCTACATCCTATATAATCTTAATTATATGGCATTCTGGTAAAGGCAAAACTATAGAGATGGTAAAAATATCAATAATTGCCAGGGGAACCAGGGGGTTGGGGAAGATAAGAATAGGTGAATCATAGCAGATTTTTTAGGGCAGTGAACTATTACAATGGATACAAGACACTACACATTTATATAGAACTTTATAGCAAAGAGAGAGAACCTCCATGTGTACAAATCTGGAAGATTGTTTAGGACTTCAAGGCAACCCAGGGTAGAATGCACACTGTGACAAAAAATGCTAACTGTGTTATGAGACTATTCATCTCCCAGAAGGGATTGGGAGAAAAAGGTATTGACCTAAGTAACTTTGGAAATGAGGCCTGTAAGGTTTATGGCAAAAAGAAACTGTATATAAACACTGTACTCTAGTTGATAAAGTTGTTTTCCATGGGAGCAATTATTGATCACTGTGATACTGCAATACATGTATACTGAAATAGGACAGTTAAATAAGTCAAGAGTAGATGGTAGAAGCCAGGTTTCTCATCATTAAGTGGGAGGTAGCGACACACACACATAGTGCCAAGATTTTGGTTTTTAATACTATTCTCAATTTAAAACAAAACAAAATAGGAATCCTTCTAGAAATGGCTGATTCTAGGACAGGGGCAGGGAATGTACAAAATGAACTTGGAGCATCTTGTAGTGCCAAAAAGAAGGAAGTGGTAAAGAGACAAAGAGAGAGAGAGAGAAAGAGATGGTGGTATATTGAAAGGACAAGAAGCCAGTTGAAAGCATTCCCAAAGGCCAAAGCTGAATCAATTTGAGAAACAAGATTAAGTGGTATTGGATTATTACCCAGAGTATAATACAAACATCCATGTTATGAATAAACGATTAAACAAACAAATAAAGGTGAGAAGAAGAGACAAATCTCTTCTGAAAAAAATTTGAAATAATTTTGTAGCTACTCCACCCTTAAGGAGATGGAGCACAACTTCTCACTCCTTAAGTGTGGGCTGTACAGAATGACTTGTCTTCAAAGACTACAGTTTGGAAGGGAGTGGAGGTGGGGAAAGAGGAACTTGATAGTGAAGAAACCTAATGCTACCTCAGGCAGGAATCAAAGTTAACATCAACAGTGACAAGTCATGTTATGGTGTGGACCCTTGATATGATATAATGAGAATGACTCTACCTATGTCATCTTCCTACCTAAAACTGTATCTCCAGTCTAATCATGAGCAAAACATCAGATAAATCTCATCTGAAGGACATTTCACAAATTACTTAACCAGTACTCCTCAAAACTGTCAAAGTCATTAAAAGTCATCAAAAACAGTCTGAGAAATTGTCAGAACCAGGAGGAGCCTAAGGAGGCCTGATAACTACATTCAGTGTAGTATCCTGAATGGAATCCTTAAACAGAAAAGGTACATCCTACTTTTTAAAATAAGGATATTGAATGCACTATGAACTTTAGCTAATAATGTATCAGTAATGGATGATTGTGTCTGATGTACCATACCTAGGTAACATGTTAATAGGGCTAATCGATGTGGGATATTTAGAAATTCTCTAATATCTTTGCAATCTTCAATCTAAAAATCTATCAATCTAAAACTGTTCTAACTTTAAAAAATTTTTTTCAATGCATAAAACAATATACAAATACACATTATGCAAGAATATATATAAAGAAACAGATCCAGTGCAAGGGGAGATGTGCCTCTTTGGCTAGGAGAAAAAAATGGCAGCAGGTTATAGAGATAAAGAAGAAAACAGGAAGGGAGAGTCAGGGCTAACTCATCTGTTAGGTCCAATAAACACAGTGCCTTAGGTCCAAGATACTTTTTAAAGAATCATCAAAATATTTGAGTTTCTTTTAAACTCAAAATAAAACTAAGAATGCTGGGTTGAAAAAGTTTTGTTTTTCACACATCAGGAAAAAAATGAAATTTTAAGGAAACACAAAAATCTATTATAGTGAGAGAGAGCCACAAAAACAAAAGTGACTAGGGCCCACAAAAGTCATGGCATGTCTTTGGGAAAAAGGGGTGAAGAAGGAGCTGGAATTGTCACAAACCAGAATAATAATGTGCTGTGAACTGAGAAGATCCAATAACTCATTCCTCTGCCCCTAAGGCAACACATTAAACAAACAAACAAACAACTAACACTCCCACAACTGAAAGGAAGTACCTGAAGAAGTCAGAGTTATCCTGAGACGGGAAGAGAAAAGTAGTGGCAATTGTGTCTGAGATGACTGGCCTTCCTGGACACACAGTTCTTGAGGGGCCACCAAGCAAATGTTGAAGGCCATGGCTGAGACGTCATCACACACAGCCGGCCCTGTGGGGAGAGGTGGATACTACACTCATTTACACTGGTTTACAGTGGGGCTTGGGTGTCACCACTTTTAAGAGAATCCTCGGTTATTCTGAAATCAGCCATAGTTGCTAGTGTGCCACTGAACTGTTTCAAGACTAGCAATGGGGATTAGAAAAATCTTGTAGATTTCAACGTTTGGAGAATTATGTGGTCTCATGACGAGCAATCCAGCCACCTTGGCAGGCAAGTGTCCAACACTGAAACAGATAAAGGAGAATATGGAGAGGAATGCCCCAGAGAGAGGGAGAAAACACACCAAAACGCTTTAATTATGCATTCACGCTTGTAGCAAGCCACTGTATAAGGTGCATGGAGTCTAACTGGGAAAATCATGCTAGTTGGAGCACATCAGGTAACCATTTACAGTAGAGCCAAGGAATTCTCAAGTTCTCTCCATTCCCTAAGATTCTCCAGGCTTGAAAGAAGAACTGTAACTGGCTGCCCCCAGGTGCCACAATGGAACCACTTAGGACCAGTATCACAAGGCAAGTTTGAGGATTGAGAATTGTTCCTGGAGCAACTCAGACCTCTGAGGGCAACCCCTGACCTCAAAAGGAGTCCCTTGCTCTGGCTGGAGTTGAGTTGAAGGCCACAGATTTACTTTCAATATGGCAGCCCTGATGAGGAGTGGGACCTAGGAACACACATTCTGGTGTTAATGACTTCCAGGTCTAGGGTGATTCAGTATGAGAGCATTTTTTATCATAACCCACATTTTCCAAGGTTTTTTTTTTCAGGGAAGAGTTCTATAAGTAGATAAGGACACATATTAATACAGTATCTGACATAAGTAGATTAAAGAAATATGTTCTAAGGATACATGATTCTTAGCATAAATGAATTAAAGAAGAAAAAAATTCAAAAATAAAGTACTTTGATAAAATACTAAAATACAGGAACAGAGGAAAACTGTTTTACCAAAATAAAAGCCATCTATATTGATCTAAAATTCATATTCATGTTAAAATAGAAATAAATATCTCCAGTTTTACTATTATTCATATTCTAGAAATTCTATTCATTGAAAGCAAAAATAAGATAGCAATAAGATACATGTTAAAAAATAAATGATAAAAAATTTCTGAAAGTATTATTTCATAGTCAGATAACTCAAGAGAATATGCTTGGAAATTGTTTTATTTAACAAATGTTTGATAGGTAGCCTGATGAAAGATAAATGAGTACACACACACACACACACACACACACACACACACACACACACAGAGAGAGAGAGAAAGACAGAGAGAGAGAAAGACAGAGAGAGAGAAAGGAGAGAAAGAAATTCTTATACAGTTATAATCAAGTTATAATGAAAAAACTCTAATTCACAATATCTTGAGAAATGCAATTATAAGGAATAATTTTAATGAGAGAGAGCTGTGATGTATTTGAGAAAATCAATATTTTACTGGAAGTCACGAAAACTGGAATAAGTGAAAAGCAGCATCATAATCTGAGATGAGCAGCAACGTGTTTTCAAAGTACCAATTTTCCCAAATCAGAGAAATCCAATCCAAATCTCAGCATTTTTTTTTAACTTGACAATTTGCTCTAAATATCACCTGAAGGAAAAAGTTCATAGAGTAAACTTAATTTTGAAAATTTATATTTAAGATAACAATCTTATTACTTATCATCAGATATTAATGCATAATATAAAAATGTACAAAAAAGTATATGATGCCGACAGGAACTAGACAGAAAAACTGAACAGAAGAGTCATATAGTAACACAGATTTACAAACACATGTACACACACACACACACACACACACACACTTAGTCACTAAGAGTTTTGAAGAGGAATAATAATTTTCCAAGTTATTTAGGTTCAAGGTACAATGTGAGGGGTAATAATAGAAAGAACCTATGAGATCTGAGAATTAACAGTGGTAGTTTGATAATAATTGTTCCTAATTATTATCCCTAACATTTTATCTGGAACCTAAATAAGTACTAGAAATATACCAAGCACACAGTTGACAGTAAATAAATATTTGTTAAAGGTGAAAGTTAAAGGTAAAACTTAAAACCACATGAAAAATAAAAGAAGAAAATTGTATGTGATACCTATCAGCCCCCTGGAGAGGGAAAATGTGCTAGCCTACAGGAGAAAGAAGAAATCACAGGGAAGAGATAAACAGAGTTCTTATGAAAACATTTTAAATGTGTATATGACAAAATATAAAAGCACAGCCTTGGAAAAGAAATCATACCAAATATAACAATACGTTTATATTTTAACTTACAGAAATGTTTATGTAATATAATGAGAAAAACACTCAAGTATAACAGGCACAATAAAATTATGGACAAAAAAGAAATACAACTAATTGAAAAATTTAGAAATTGATTCTCATTAGTATAGCAGTCCCCCTTACCCAAGAGAAATATGGTTCGAGACTCCCGGGGGATGCCTGAAACTGCTGATAGTTCCATACTATGATTTTTCCTGTATAAGCATAGTCGTGAAAAAGTTTAATTTATACATTAGGCACAGTAAGAGATTAGCAATAAGTATTCATAAAGTAGAACAATTACAATATATTGTAATAACAGGTACGTGAATATGGTCTCTCTCTCGAAATATGTTATTGGACTGTACTCAGCCTTCTTGTGATGATGTGAGATGATGAAATGTCTCCATGGTAAGATGAAGCGAGGTGAATGGCGTCGGCATTGTGATGTAGTGCTGGGCTAGTACTGTGTACCTTCTGACGGCAGCTCAAAAGGAGGATCATCTGTTTCAGGTGATTCTGGACCATGATGATGAGGACTGCTGGGCGGATGGCATCTACAGCATGGGTACACTGAACAAAGGGGCGGGGCGGAACAGCATGACATTTCATCACACTACTCAGAACAGCACATATTTTAAAATGTGTGAATTGTTTATTTCTGGATTTTTTTTTTTTTGAGATGGACTTTTGCTCTTGTTGCCCAGGCTGAAATGTGATGGCATGATCTGGGCTCACGGTAACCTTTCTGCCTCCTGAGTTCAAGCAATTCTCCTGCCTCAGCCTTTCCAGTAGCTGGGATTATAGGCGCCTGCTACCAATGCCCGGCTGATGTTTTGTATTTTTAGTACATAGGGGGTTTCACCATGTTGGCTAGGCGGGTCTCCAACTCCTGTCCTCAGGTGATCCATCCTTGGCCTCCCAAAGTGCTGAGATTACAGGCATGAGCCACTGTGCCCTGCCTATTTCTGAAATTTTTATTTAATATTTTCTAACTGTGTTTTACCACTAGCAACTGAAACTGGGGAAGGTGAAACTGTGGATAAGGAGGGATCTACTGTATTCTCTCCTGTTCTATGGGTTGTCTTTTCACTTTCTTGACAGTATCCTTTGAAATGCAAATTTTTTTCATTTTGAAGATGCCCAATTTATTTATATTTTTATTATTTGTGTTTTAGTGTCACATTTAAGAAACCACTGCCTAACGCTTTCCATGCATTTTTAAAATGAATGCATATAGTAGAGGAATTTTCTGTAAACACTGATTTCCTGGCTACGTGAACTCTCTGCCCATCCTATCTCCCCATTTCTGGGTAAATGTGTAGTTTCCCTGTCAAGGGAGACTTGGATAGATGCAGCACAATATAGAATCTCTAGAGATCGCAAAGTAGTAGACAAAATCTGACCAGATACCATGGCAGCACCTACCAGGAAGTTGGCACTCCTTGTGTCTTAGATGTACCTGTGATATGATTTCTAGTAAAAAATAATCCCAACCACTGTTTTTCTCCATAGGTTCTTACCATGGAAAATCAAAATGACTGGCTCCTTCAAATACATTTTATCTGCAGCCTTGCCAAGTCTTCACCTTGGGAACAATGAGCCTGCTTTACATATTCAACACTAGACTTTTATATAACTATGCTGATTACAAAGCTGACATTGCAGCATGCAGTAAAGCTTAGTAGATAATAATGGGTAAGAAAAGGAGAGGAATCTGTAAATGTGAAGAAGAACGACTAGAAGGAAGTATACCAATTTTTTTGCACCAATGCTGGAGGGAATAGCTGCCTTTTACCTTTTACCTGTACTTTATAAATTACTTCAAGATAAATAAATCATGGATTTTATTAACTTGCACTGAAAACAATTTACAACCTAGTTTCAAACTCTATTCAGTATATTTTTCAAGTGTTTCCCCAGATCTGCTCCACTATCAAACTACCACTGTTAATTCCCAGGTCTCACAGGTTCTTTCTATTTGTATGCCTTTGTTCCCAATGTTCCCTCAGCCCCTAATGCTCTTCCCTCTCATCTCAGCCTGACAAAAGACTGCTCATCTTTCAACACCTAGTTCTGAGACTTTGCACCATCTCTTTGAATTCTCCACTGAAAATAAGTATTCTTTCCACTAGAGTTATTTAATAACTTTGTTATCACATTTCCCTTTTTCTACCTTGCCATGGATGGAACTGTGTTTGACTGATTTCTCCTTCCAGAAATGGAAGCAACTTGGTGGCAGTGCTTAAATATTTCTGATTTTCTTCCAGTCCTTAGTAAACATTTCTTAAAACTTCACTGACCATGAAGTGGCATGATGGCATGAAAAACAGCAAAGAGGACACAGAAAGTCAAGTGGACATCATAGAAAAATTGTGAGCACTGGTACTTCTGCATTGGATCATTCCTTCTGCAAAAAAGCTGCTGTTCCCTGCCATATGGGGCAAGCACAGGAAATGACTATGTGTCTGCAGCATGCAAGACCACCACTGTTTGAATTCAACTTACATTACAAATAAGAAAGAAGCCGTGATGCAAGCAAGTCACTTCCGTCTGATAGCTGGCTAGAAACCTTTCCTCATCTGCAGCAATTCCTGGGAGTGGCAGGTTTTTTGCTAATAATGATAAAACTCATAATGTTAGTTCTTCAGAACAAGATAATCTCCAGGTATCATAATTACCGCTCACACTTGATACAACTCAAACTAGCGGAAGCTGTGACTTCCTAAGAGCCATGCATTTAGCCCTCAATGCAGTCAGTACTCAAGTCTGAGTCATCTGACATCATGGCCACTGTTTTCTCTGCTATCTGTCATCCATTGCCTTCAAAAACTCTTGAGAAATGGAAAGTGATCAGCATGGGCCAATGCTTCATTCAAAGTCTATGGTGGAACAAGGAAGAGGAAGACAGAAATAGTAAGATATCGTTCTACCTCTCCTCATTCAAGAGATCTGTAAATACAATTACACCTTCTAGCAATGAGCAAAAAGCAGTCCTCTGCCAGTTTAAATGGGATCTACCTATTAGATTTCAATTAATAGTGTATAGAATAGTCTGAATAACAGTTAAAATGGTGACACATTTTCAGGCATTGGATCACAGAAATGAGGCAGGTCTTTAAAAGTACATGAATGTATTGTCTTGAAATTATGCTGCCCTGTGGTCTCATGACAAACTGAACTCTCATTCATTCACACAGCCATCCATTTAACAAACATCTACTGGGAGCATCTACAGGGTGCCATGTGCTGAGCAGTGTCTCAGTTGTATATAAAGCTTCAAAGAGTTCCTGAACCCCAATTTAAGGACCTTTATCTAGAAGGTGCAAGTATCTTGTCCTCATTGAAGTTGAAAGGAGAGGGGATTAACAAGCACAGGAGCTAAATAACAGCTTCAGAAATTAACAAATAAGCTTCTCTATGGACAGCCTAATCTTCTGGAATCAGTTTATTTACATAAGTGATTCTGAACCGAATTAGCTAATAAGCTACCTCCAGAGCCATGATTGAATTGGCTTCAGGACAGGTATCTTCTGTCGAAAGGAGAAATGTGTTCGAAGCACAGGTGCCCTGCCATTTCCTCCTCTCCCAGTAGAATTTCTTTTCTGTTTGACTTTAAATTATCCCAAGTGCCATCATCTAAAATCATGTCTATTGAAACTGATGTTTTAAAGCTGATCAACTTCCACATCCACACAGAACTGGAGCTATAACAGCGATGTTGGCAAACATCTGTCTCTAATCAATAATTACCGGCAGGCATAAAGAGTTGTTTTTACAAAACGGAATAGTCTATCTTTGTATTTCACCTTCAAGACTTGTCATTGTTATGCTGAGAAGCAAACACTACACTGCAGACTTCCTCCAAAGGTTTCTTTCCCACCCTACCCCTGCCAGATGGTACCCAAATAAATGGACGTGCCATGCAAATGCGGAAGGAGTGAGCCAGGGGGAGTTGGCTACTGAGAAATTGAACAAGGGAGACACGGAAGTATGTGAGAGTCCAGGAGTTAGAGTGTAGGTGGGAAAATGCTGGGAGTAACCTGACTAGAAGAGAGCAAGCCTGATTCTAGATGGATTAGTGGTCATCTGGAGAGCAGGTCAAGGAGAGGGGCTAACAGGAGCCTGGGGCTCACCACCTGGGAACGGTCCATGCTGGACATGGAGCAGCTTGAAATAGGAAGAGCTGGGCAAAGAGATAGGGACATCGCCATAGAGGTGGGTCTATGCCAGCATGAGGATAGAATGTGAGTAAAATTAAGAACATCTTCCGTTTAAGATAATTAGGTAGAGAGAAACAGGGGCTAAAAGAGCTTGATTTAGAAGGCAAACGGGAGGCTCTAGCATAAAAGCATTATCCTTTAAGATCCAAATTAAACTGGACATAGCTGGCCTTCAAATCTAGTTGAATACAATTTATACCCTGATAGATGCCTTACTGAAATGAAGGGGCTTTATTTAAGCCAGAAAGAATGGTTACCAATGCCTCATGCAAAACATTGGATTGATTCAGAAATATACCAAGTGTTCAGTAAAAAATATTAATTCTGTATCTGTAAGAAAGGATAAACCTGTCCAAAAGATTCTTCCTACTATTCTGATTCTTTCCTATTTCCTACTCAAGTACCAAACAGGGAGAATAAAAATAAAATCAATGTGCCTTTTTCATTGAAACCTAGATATTTTAGATTTTGTTTGGCTCTTCTAGTTCCAATTCTTTCATTGATATCATGGCAGATATTGTATGTTGTCTAATTTAACACGCATCTAAAATCTCCTTTCCTAGAAATTATAAAATATTCAAATCCCCAGACTCCCTTGCAGGTCAGAATGATTATGTAACTCAGGTATTGCCAACAAAATGTAAGACGTTTCTGGAGAGGGTTGTCTTTCTTGATTCCTGAATGGCTACTTACCGAGACTTCTTGCAACCTGAAAAAATATACAATAATAACCTATTTGTTTATTTCACATTGTCAGGTTTTAGACACTTTGCAGCTCAATGTATTAGTGACTGTTATAGTCTTGTCAGCTCAAGCTACTATAACAAAATACCATAGACTGTGTGGCTCATGCAACAGCAATTTATTATCTCACAATTCTGGAAGCTGGAAGTCCAAGATCAGCATGCTGGCATTGTTGAGTTCTAGTCAGAGCTCTCTTCCTGCCTTGCAGACAGCTACCTTTTCACTGTGTTTTCAAAAAGCAGAGAGAGAGAGAGCTCTCTAGTTCTTCTTATAGAGGGACTAATCTCATCATGAAGGCCCAACTCCATGACTTCCTCTAAACCTAATTACTTTCCAAAGGCCCATCTCCAAACACCATCGCATTGAGGCTAAGACTTCAACACACAAATTTGGTGGTGAGGGACAAACCCTCAGTCCATAACATTCATTTGTGATAGTTAATTTCATGGTTCAACTTGTCTGGTGCCCTGACATTTTGTCAAACATTATTCTGGGTATGTCTCTGAGAGTGTATGAAGATGTGATTGATGTTTGAATTCACAGACTGAGTAAAGCAGACGGCCCTCCCTAATGTGACCGGACCAGCCTCATCTAATCAATTGAACACAAGAAGAGAACACAGAGGCTAAGAGGAAACTCCTCCTGCTTGACTTTTGAGCTGGTACATTGGTCTTTTCCCTCCTCAGACTTGGACTATGATATTGAGTCTTTGCAAGTTTTGAGCCTGCAAGCTTCTGCACTGAAACTAGACATCAGCTCTGCTCATCAGTCCACTGTTTGAAGGAATTTGAGTACTATTTTCTGGTTTGCAACTTATAAAATACACACACACACAGAAGTACATAGACACTTTTTTTTCATCAACTTTTAAGTTCTAGGGTACATGTGCAGGATGTGCAGGTTTTTTAAATAGGTAAACAAAACACAGACACATTTTTTAAATAGTTTGTTAAGAGCCAATTCTACTTGTGATTAAATTCCAAGTTGACTATGGGGACAAGTGAGAATTTTACTCTAGTATTTGGTGACAAGAAAAACATTGCCTGAGGATGTAACACATTTTGAGAAGTGGTCATAAGCTTGCTCTCTGAAATCACTTGTAATAGATGTGCTTCAATACCTTGCCACTTATGGATCACCTGAGGTCAGGAGTTCAAGACCACCCTGGCCAATATGGTAAAACCCCATTGCTATAAAAAATACAAAAATTAGCTGGGTGTAGTGGCACATGCCTGTAATCCCAGCTACTTGGGAGGCTGAGGTAGGAGCATCACTTGAACCTGGGAGGTGGCAGTTTCAGTGAACCAAGATTGTGCTTCTGTACTCTCGCCTGGGAGACAGAGTGAGACTCCATCTCAAAAGGGGGAAAAAAATACCCTGCTACTCAGAAAATAATAAATATTGGAATTTTTATTTCCTCTTTTGTGAATCATTTTCCTCATCTATAAAATGGGGCAATGCCCTACCACACTGAGCTACCAAGAAGCTTAAAGGAAATTTTCTATGTGATAATAACCTTATTCACACTAACGGATGATTTTTTTTCTGCTTTCTTAACTGATTTTTATAATCCAATTTAATTGACCTTATTTTTCAAATTATTCAAGGAAATGTATAAGGAATGACTGAACAGGTAAAGATGCCTTCCTGTAAATGTATTTTGTTAGTTTGCATAGTATCTAGTGACCAAGAATTCCAGGAAATATCCTCAGTTTCCCTACTTACATTATTTGACACAAGAACAAATGTGGCTCAAAATGTCCCACTTGGACAACTTAATACCCACAGCCAGTATGACTGCAAGGATGCATTATGCTTTACATGACTTTCAGTTCTTTATCTTTTCACTAAATTGAAACCCCAAGTGTCTCTTCCAGAGTACAAAAATAGAAGAGATTCATTCCCAATCTCAAATGTACCACCTTGTATTTTTTTTCCTGCACATTTCTAAGTCATCATGAAAACAATGGCTTTTGAATCAGTATGGTGTTCCTGCTCTCAATATTGCTTTATAAAAAGGTTGAGGGCCATTACCTCCTGAAGTCAAAGGAAGTTGACAGAGTGTGTGTCAGAGGTGGGGAAGAAGAGAGATAGGTAGAATAAAATAAAACTCTGATGACCTAACTCAAGGACTATAATTGGGAGAGCTTTCAAATTACAGCAAGGTACAAAAGAGGCAATCCCCAAAGCAGTTTGTCAACGTTTTTTGTGCTAAAATAATACACCTGGAGATTTTTCTTTTTGATCGCAAACAGATCAAACTTAGTTCAAGCAGTGGGTAATTCTAGCATTTTCAAATACACAAGACACTATCTCACCTCTCACAACATCTAAAGTAGACACCCCGCAGGTAGAAATGGCACTGGCATGCAGTGGGTATCATTACTGTTGGCGGCTACCAGCTGCCTCTCCAAATACAGTATTTCAAAGCAGCAATTTCAAACCATGCCATATAAAGTTTCTAGCTCTACTTTTAAGTTATTTTCTATTTGTTATCATCCAAGCAGAAAGCCTGCAATAAATCACTTTTGTTATTAATGTTTATCTGACTTCTGTTCAGGAGAGAAAAGACATATAGTCAGTTGCCATGTACTTTGTTGGTATTCAGGTAAAATCTCGAGCACAAATCTTTGATACATCTCAAACAACCGAGGAAGAGGCTGCAGTAAGGCATATAAATAAACGAGCATCATTTCATTATCCATTTGTTCAGACAGCTTGGAGTCCTGGCACATCTCCTTGAGCGTGGCAATCCCTGAGTTGTAAGAGTAGGCTCCTGTCTACCACAGTACCTGCCACGGGTTCTCTCACTACTCCAGAATCACTACACTCAGCAGTGTTTTGTGCACAGTAAGTCACCAAAACCCAGACACAAAACAAAGGAATGGATTCCCTTTCAATTTATAACATACAAGGAAGAGGCTATCTTCAAGGAGAGATTTTGAAGAAAGGATGTGCAGGGAACAGCAGTGTCTGACCCACCCATGCCCCGCTTGTAGGAGAGGGCAGCACTTCCCATCCTAGAAAAAAAGGGGATGAATGATGACTGGGGTCCAAAGGCCACAACATCAGTGCTGGCTCTGCTCCTCTTACCTTTGTGTCCTTTGCCAAGTCACTTCCCCTCTCTGAGGCTCAGTTTCATAAAGTCTAAATGCAGACTGATAATAAAACAAACATAAAAATGCACTAGGTCCTTGTGTGTGTTAAGCAATATGCAAGACACTCCATTTGAAGTATCGCTTCCAATTTTTCAAGCAACCCTATGTTATTATCGCGAATTTATAAATTGAAACTGAGGGTTAAACAGATGCAATAATTTGTCTAGGTAATATATGAAGTATGTAATATATGTAGATTTGAATGAGGCTCCACATGTCTCCCAAACCCATCTCTCTGAGAGAGACACTGCCCCTCTAGAGATGATATTCTTCCTCCTTCCCCCAGGTAGTCATGAAAATCCCATGAAAGCAGGTATAAAAACTGCCTTAAATGTATAGTGTGAGTGTCACCTAGCTTTGTAGAGTGTCTTCATATAATAGGTAACCAATAATTACAGGAAAACAGAGGGGAAGAAGAAGGGAAGGAAGGAGAATAGGGGAAATGGAGGGGAAGGGAATCCTTTTTGTAAGAGGAAAGAAAAGATGAGGTAAAGACAACTTAGGCCAGAGTAGTCTTTGATTCCAAGGATGAGTAAATAATCGCAGCCAAGGATTTAGTAAAGGGTGATTCGTGAATCTAGAATCCTAAATACTATAAGAGGAGAAAAGTTCAAAAACAGCCATGACCAGGAGAAGCTGGCCACTGCTGTGGAAAGTGTTTCCAGTGCATGGTGCCCCATGGGTAACCCACGGCATCCCTGGGACCTCCTGGAGAATACCGTTTCCAGCAATGCCATGATATGATTCCGTAATTGCAGTGAGTTGGTGCCAAAAGGGAAACCCTTCTTTCACACAAAGTTGGCCCCATCTCATGCCCAAAAGGAAAGCTCACCAACCACAGTAATTGACCAGTGGCTTCTGCTCTAAAGAAGAATGTAGCCTTCAGGAGCCGAATTACACGGTTACAGTGTTTCCCAGCCATTCAAGTCCATTCAGCAGCATATTATGAGGGCTTTTGCTCCCCTTCTGGAAGAGAGCCCTGACAAGTCACAAGTATTTGAAATGTTCTCCAAGATGATTTCTAGCAGTTCTTACTAATCTATACAGCATGCCCAGCTGGATGGGGGGAGGAGGGGACTCCCTGCCTGCTTTGCTTTTTGCTGTTTTAATCTGATGACCTTCCAGAAAAACTAACTTGGGGAAAAATGCCTTTATCGTTATTTGGCATTCTCTTCTTATTTCTATGGCTTTGGAATGGTAGTTTGCACTCAATTGATTCCTAGTTTCTCTTTTCCACTTGAAACATGGGGTTGCCTAATAACCCAACGAAGAGCTTTTCTTAGAATTTGACCACAGAAGTAAAATATATATATATATATTATATAAAAATTAGAGATAGAGAAATGTGTGCATTTATATAGAGTATTTACATATACTTTATATCTATATATACACATTGCATATGTATACATATTCCACAAACACACATGCACATATACACACACAGCAAAAGCAAGAGTGATTCTTAAAATCTAAGAAAATTATGTATTCCTAGTGTCCTTTCAAATTAAAAAAAAATGTGTGTGTGTGTGTGTGTGTAGTGCATGTGTATAATCTTTTTTTAAATAGACGTTGTTTTTTAGAGTAGTTTCAGGTTCACAGAAAAATTAACCAGAAAGTTCAGATAGTTCTCATATGTCCCCTGCCCCAACCCACACATGCACAGACTCCCCACTATGAATATTTGCCACCAAAGTGGTACATTTGTTATGTGTGATGAACCTGATTTGACACATCATTATCACCCAGACTCCATCATTTACATTAGGGCTCACTCTTGATGTTGCACATTCTATGGGTTTGGGCAAATATATAAGGACAGGTACCTACCACTGTAGTCTTTAAAAAAAATAGCCAGAGTCATTTGGCCTTGGTGGCTCCATGTACATGACAGGGAGCCAGAGAGGCCTGCTTCACCCCAGCAGCAGAGCCCATGGCAGCTCTGAGAGTCCCAGAAGGTGGACCATGTTGGCAGAGCTACTGCATGAGGTGCAAGGACTAAAACCAACAAACTTAAATGTCCCAAGCTCAAAATATAAATCTGTCCAAAACCAGAAATAGAAAATTGAGCGTCTTTGTCAAAAGATCAGCTACTCCTGGAAAGGAACAGATGATGAGAGCCAGAGAGAAACTACATGGGAGAATCAAAGATATCAGGTGGGCTGAGCTAGAATGTCTGTAGCTCCTGCTCACTATTTTGTCGTGCAGCTCAAATAAGGTTTTTGTTTGAGAACTCATGTTTCTTTGAAGGCATGGGCTGACTCAATCTCTGGGCTGTAAGAGGTATTAGCATTTACACAAGCAAAAACAGGCATTTGTCTAATAGGAGCTCCAGGAGATCAGAATAGAGACAATGGGGCTGGGCATAGTAGCTTGTACTTGTAATCCCCACACTTTGGGAGGCTGAGGCAGGTGGACTGCTTGAGCTCAGGAGTTCAAGACCAACCTGAGCAGCATGGCAAAACCCCATCTCTACCAAAAATACAAATATTAGCCTGGTATGGTGGCACATGTCTGTGGTTCGAACTACTCAGGAGGCTGAGGCAGGAAGACTGTGTCAGCCTAGAAGGCAGAGGTTGCAGTGAGCCAAGATCATACCATTGCACTCCAGCCTGGGCGATAGAGCAAGACTATCGCAAAAAAAAAAAGAATAGAGAGACTGAAAGATAATACTTAGAAAATTCCTGAGAAAGTTCCAGAATTAATGACACAAATCCTTACATATAAAAAGCATTTCAAGTTCCGAGAAAAATGAATGAAAAATAAATCTACACCAATATGCATAATAGTGAAATTGCAAAAATTATAAAACAAAAACAATCTTAACACTAACTAGAGAGAAGAGATAAGACTCATAAAGCAGCCCACCCGATTCTGCCAAAGGACCCACCTAGAGACACAATATAGTCATGTGTCATGTGTCACTTAAGGATGGAGATAGGTTCTAAGAAATGTGTCTGTAGGCAATTTTACCACTGTGCAAACATCATAGCATGTACTTACACAAACCTAGATGGTATAGTCTTCTACATGCCTAGGCTACATGATGTAGCCTATTGCTCCTAGGCAACAAACCTCTGTAGCATGTTACTGTACTGTAGGCAATTGTATCACAATGGGAAGTATTTGTGTATATAAACATATCTACACATGAAAAAGGTATAGTAAATATATATTGTAATCTGAAGGGACCACTGTTGTATATACAATCCATCACTGACCAAAACATTGTTATTTGGTGCATGACTGTCTCTTCAACATGCCGAGGGAAGATATGGTCAATCCAGATGGTATACCATGAACTACCATTCAAATGTGAGGATAAAATGAAGACATTGTAGACAGGCACTCGGAGTTTACCTCCCACAAGCTCTCTCATTCAAAGTCCCATTAAAGCAGGGGTGTTTTCTGTCCTCTTCCCCACTACAATCAATATTTGTTCAAAGAAGGAAAAGACAGGCTCCCAAAGGATGTACTTCAGTCACATGAAAATTGAACCCAGAAAGATGGAGCCAGTTGCAAGTAGCAGTGGTGAGCAAAGAAACGTGTAAACATGTTGGCAAATCTAAATGAGCAAAGAATGTAAAAAAAAATAATAATTATAAAACCAACTAGTGGTTGGACAAAAAATGTAGAAGCATAAATTATTGGACAAAAATGACCTAGAAGCTATAAAGAGGTAATCAGAGTGCAACAGTGTAATGTTCTCAATAGAACAATTGAGGCAATGAGGCTTTGGTGTCCTGTCAGTCAGGTATGCAACACTGAGCAAGCAATAACCTTGTTTGAATCAGTAAAATTTGGGAAATGTGATTAACTGGAAAAATATAAATTTAAAAAAAAAATCAAGGGGCAACTACTGAAAGAACAGAAGACATGACATAACTCTAGAACTACTAGTACTAGAAAGAGGAAGAAAGAATGCAGAAAACTCAAGCAGTTTAATGGAAACTATAAAGGTGGAGGAAATAGTAAATAGAATGCAAAACACACAAGATGAAACCAATCCAAATATGAATCAAAATATGGTTAAAGGTGGCAAAACATTTGGTAATGTTCTAGAGCTTGTAAAGTGCTTCTCACACATAAAGTTGGTGCTTCAGATCTTTACCATTTTTAAAGCACCCCCTGACTACTACGTATTTTTGCTTCCCACAGCAAGTGTCTTCCATTCATTCTTAGCAGGCTGCTACCTAGATGACTGGAGCTACTCTACCCAAGTGAGTGGAGTGCCCTGGAGTGATAGGAGTATGTAAGGCACCTGCTCTCAGGCTGGTGGCCTGAAATGACTCTGTGTAACTGGCACTGCAGAGTTTCCTGGAGGGGTCAGACTGAAGTTTCTCCCTCTCTAGACTTTGGCTCAGACCACACCCTTGCTGGGAGTTCTTGTCCTGCCTCCCCTGGCCTCCTGCCTTATAGGTATCTGGGCTTCCCTGTGAGCACTTCCCAAATAAGCACTGGCATTTGAAACCTTCACTCTAAGGTCTGCTTTTGGGGAATCCAACCTGACTCAAAAGTTCTACCTTAGCACACTTACTAAATAGAGGATTTTATATTCCTCTGAAAAGTACCCATCACTGAATATAAACTTAGTAAAAAGGATGAGTGATTTCAACACACAAGAAAACATAATAAATAGGGAAGGGAGAAAAATGCACACTATTCTGGCTGCCATCTTAGCTAGCAGACATTGGCTTTAGCTAAAGGACTTTACTGCTCACATTATTACTGTAAAAATAAATTTTATATTATGCTTTTGGTAAAGAAAGACATTCTACCATTGGTGTAGTCTTTCTCAGTCTTCACTAGCACTCCCTTGCTCTATGAAAGAAAATGTCAACACCTTAGGAGGCTATGCAGAAACCACAGAGAAGTATGTGTATTCCCACAAAGAGTCATTTAGCTACTGGAACACTAGATTTTTCTTCCATATCTTATCTTTAGAAACCTGACTTGACTTTCATATTCAAATTAGGATTGGACTGTAAAAGTGTCAACATTGCTTTAAGGCCAGTCAGATGACAAGTTGTTTTTCCTTATACCTTTATCTCCCATTTAATATCTTTTAATAATTATAATTTTATGACTCCCACAAATTATTTTGTAATAAATTATGATGGCAGTATATTCATCATCTTCTGGCATGCAAAAAGAGAATCCACCTTCTAGGACACAAAGTGTGGGTATTTATAAAAATGATGTCTTATATTGGATTTGAGGTATAATTTATATACACTGAAATGTAGAGTTCTAAAGGACACAGTTTAACGTGGTTTTAACAAATGTATACGCCTGTTGTAACCAATGCAAGATATAAGGAACTTCTATCACTCAAGAAAGTGCCTTCCCAAACCTTCCAGCAGTATTCACAATCTTTAAGTAAACACTGTTCTTATTCCTTTCTTCATAGTGTGGTTTTTCTGTTCTAGAGTTTCACAGATATAAAACTAAATCATGTAATCTTTTTTGTCTGACTTCCTTTACTTGGCATATTGTTTTTGTGATTCATCCATATTGTTTTACATATCAGTAATTTTACATATCCATATTGTTTTACATATCAGTAATTTTTATTTCTTTTTTAAATAATATCTTAAGTTCTGGGGTACATGTGCTGAACATGCAGGTTTGTTACAGAGGTATACATGTGCCACTGTGGTTTCTGCATCCATCACCCCATCATCTACATTAGGTATTTCTCCTAATGATATCCTTTCCCTAGCCCCCAATACCCTGGTAGTCCCCCATTAGACTCCCACCCCCCAACAAGGCCTGGTGTATGATGTTCCCCTCCCTGTGTCCTTGTGTTCTCATTGTTTAACTCCTACTTATGAGTGAGAACATACGGTGTTTAGTTTTCTATTCTTGTGTCAGCTGAGAATGATGGTTTCCAGCTTTACCCATGCCCCTGCAAAGGACAAGAACTCATCCTTTTTGTGGCTGCATAATATTCCATGGTGTATATGTGCCACGTTATCCTTATCCAGTCTATCATTGATGGGTATTTGTGTTGGTTCCAAGTCTTTGCTATTGTGAACAGCACTGCAATAAACATACGTGTGCATGTGTCTTTATAACAAAATGATTTATAATCATTTGGGTGTATATCCAGTAATGAGATTGCTGGGTCAAATGTTATTTCTAGCTCAAGATCCTTGAGGAATCACCACACTGTCTTCCACAATGGTTGAATTAATGTCACTCCCACCAATAGTGTAAAAGTGTTCCTGTCTCTCCATGTCCTCTCCAGCATATGTTTTCTCCTGATATTTTAATGATCGCCATTCTAACTGGCATGAGGTGGTGCCTCAACGTGGTTTTGATTTGCATTCCTCTAATGACCAGTGATGATGAGCTTCTTTTCATGTTTGTTGGCTGTGTAACTGTCTTCTTTTGAGAAGTGTCTGTTCATATTCTTCACCCACTTTTTGATGGGTTTTTTTTCTTGTAAATTTGTTTAACTTCTCTGTAGATCCTGGATATTAGCCATTTTTGTCAGATGGGTAGATTGCAAAAATTTTTTCCCATTCTGTTGGTTGCTGGTTCACTCTAATGATAGTTTCTTTTGCTATGCAGCTCTTTAATTTAATTAGATCCCATTTGTCTATTTTGGTTTTTATGAACATTACTTTTGGTATTTTAGTCCTGAATTCCTTGCCCATGCCTATGTTCTGAATGGTATTGCCTAGGTTTTCTTCTAGGGTTTTTATGGTGTTAGGTCTTGTGTTTAAATCTTTAATCCATCTAGAGTTGATTTTTGTACAAGGTGTAAGGAAGAGATCCAGTTTCAACTTTTTCCATATGGCTAGCCAGTTTTCCCAACACCATTGATTAAATAAGGACTCCTTTCCCCATTGCTTGTTTTTGTCAAGTTTGTTAAAGATCAGATGGTTGTACATGTGTGGTGTTATTTCTAAGGCCTCTTTTCTACTCCATTGGTCTATATCTCTGTTTTGGTATGATTACCATGCTGACTTGATTACTGTAGCCTTGTAGTATAGTTTGAAGCTAGGTAGCATGATGCCTCCAGCTTTTTTTTTTTTTTTTTTTTTTTTTTGCTTATGGTTGTGTTGACGAATCGAGCTGGGTTTTGTTTTAATATTAAGTTTAATGTTTTTTTTACCTTGGTGATTTTTTTACTTTTGCTTTTTTTTTTTTTTTTATCGTTGGTTGCATGTTGCCTCCCTTTTTTTTTTTTTTTTTTTTTTTTTTTGCTTAGGATTGTCTTGACTATTCGAGCTCTTTTTTGGTTTCATATGAAGTTTAAGGTTTTTTTTCCAATTCTGTGAAGAAAGTCAATGGTAGCTTGATAAGAATAGCACTGAATCCATAAATTACTTTAAGCAGTATGGCCATTTTCACGATATTGATTCTTCCTAACCATGAACATGGAATGTTTTTCCATCTGTTTGTGTCCTCTCTTATTTCCTTGAGCAATGGTTTGTAGTTCTTGAAGAGGTCCTTCACATACCTTGTTAGTTGTATTCCTAGGTATTTTATTCCATTTGTAGCACTTGTGAATGGGAGTTCATTCATGTTTTGGCTTTAAGTTTGTTTGTTATTGGTATACAGGAATGCTTGTGATTTTTGCACATTGATTTTGTATCCTGAGACTGTTGAAGTTGCTTATCAGCTTAAGGAGATTTTGGTTTTTGTTGGTTTTTTTTTTTTCTTTCCATTTGCTGGGTAAATCTTACTTCATCCCTTTAGTTTGAGCCTATGTGTGTCTCTGAATGTGAGACTGGTCTCCTGAATACAGCATACCAATGGGTCTTGACTCTTTATCCAATTTGCCAGTCTGTGTCTTTTGACTGCGGCATTTAGCCCATTCGCATTTAAGGTTAATTTTGTTATGTGTGAATTCGATCCTGCCATTTAATGCTAGCTTGTTGTTTTGCTCATTAGTTGATGCAGTTTCTTAATAGTGTCGATAGTCTTTACAATTTGGTATGTTTCTGCAGTGGTTCATACTGGTTGCTCCTTTCCATATTTAGTGTTTCCTTCAGGAGCTCTTGTAAGGCAGGCCTGGTGGTGACAAGATCTCTCAGCAGTTTCATGTCCATAAAGGATTTTCTTTCTTTTTTGTTTATGAAGCTTAGTTTGGCTGGATATGAAATTCTGGATTGAAAATTGTGTTCCTTAATGATGTTGAATACTGGCCCCACTCTCTTCTGGCTTGTAGTGTTTCTGCCAAGAGATATGCTGTGAGTCTGATGGGCTTTCCTCTTTAAGTAACCCAACCTATCTCTCTGCTTGCCCTTAGCATTTTTTCCCTCATTTCAACCCTGGTGAATCTGACAATTGTGTGTCTTGGAGTTGCTCTTCTGGAGGAGTATCTTTGTGGTGTTCTCTGTATTTCCTGAATTGGAATGTTGGCCTGCCTTGCTGGATTGGGGAAGTTCTCCTGGTTAATATCCTGAAAAGTGTTTTCCAACTTGGTTTCATTCTGTGTGTCACTTTCAGGTACATCAATCAAACGTAGATTTGGTCTTTTCATATAATCCCATACTTCTTGGAGGCTTTGTTCATTTCTTTTCACTCTTTTTTTCTGTTCTTGCCTTCTCATTTTATTTTATTGAGTTGATCTTCAATCTCCATCAAGTCATTTATGTTCTACTCTATGCTGGTTATTCTAGTTAGCCTTTCATCTAACCTTTTTTCAAGGTTCTTAGTGTCCTTGCATTGGGTTAGAACATGCTCCTTTAGCTTGGAGAAGTTTGTTGTTATCCACCTTCTGAAGCCTGCTTCTGTCAATTCGTCAAACTCATTTTCCATTCAGTTTTGCTCCCTTGCTCGTGAGGAGTTGTGATCCCTTGGAGGAGAACAGTTGTTCTGGTTTTTGGAGTTTTCAGCCATTTTGCCCTGGTTCCTTCCCATCTTTGTGGATTTATCTACCTTTGGTCTTTAAAGTTGGTGACCTTTTGATGGGGTCGCTGAATGGATGTCCTTTCTGTTGATGTTGAAGCTATTTCTGTTTTTTAGTTTTCCTTCTAACAGTCAGGCCCCTCTGCTGCAGGTCTACTGGAGTTTGCTGGAGATCTACTCCAGACTTGCTTGCCTGGGAATCACCAGTGGGCACTTCAGAACAGCAAAGATTGCTGCCTGTTCCTTCCTTTGGTAGCTTCATCCCAGAAGGGTACCTGACAGATGCCAGCCAGAGCTTTCCTGTATGAGGTGTCTGTCAGCCCCTGCTGGGAGGTGTCTCTCAGTCAGGATACACAAGGGTCAGGGAGCCACTTGAGGAGGCAGTCTGTCCCTTGTCAGAGCTCGAGCACTGTGTTGGAAGATCTGTTGCTCTCTTCAGAGCTGCTGAGCAGGGACATTTAAGTCTGCTGAAGCTGTACCCACAACCACCCCTTTCCCAGGTTCTCTGACCCAGGAAGGGGGGGGGGCTTTATTTGTAAGTCCCTGATGGGCTGCTGCCTTTTTTCAGAAATGCCTTGCCCAACAAGAAAGGAGTTTAGTGACACAGTCTGCCTGCAGCAGACTTGCTGTTGCCGTGGGCTCCACCCAGTCACTGTGTAAACTTCCCTGGGACTTTGTTTATTCAGGCAAGGTTAAAACCACCTACCAGAGCCTCAGCAATGGCAGACGCCCCTCTCCCCACAAACCTTAACTGTTCCAGGTGGAGCTCAGACTGCTGTCCTGGCTGTGAGAATTTCAAGCCAGTGGCTCTTAGCTTGCTAGTCTTTCTGGGGTTGGGACCTGTGGAGCCAGATCAGCTCCCTGGCTTCTGCTTTCTACTTCAGAGGAATGAGTGGTTCTGTCTTGCTGGCATTAGAGGCACCACTGGGGTATGGAAAAAAAAAACTGCAGGGTCTAGCTCAGTGTCTTTCCAAATGGCCACCCAGTTTTGTGCTGGAAACCCAGGGCGCTGGTGGTGTAAGCATCTCAGGAAGTCTTTTGGTCTGTGGGTTGTGAAAAGCATGGGAAAAGCGCAGTATCTGAGCCAGAGTACCAGAGTGCCAGGAAAAGTCCCTAATGGCTTCCCTTGGTCGGAGAAGTTCTCCAGTCCTTTGCACTTCCTGGGTGAGGTGATGTTCCACCCTGCTTTGTCTCACCCTCCTTGGGCTGCACCCACTCTCTAACAAGTCCCAGTGAGAAGAACAAGGTACCTCAGTTGGAAATGTGGAGATCACCTGCCTTCTGTGTTGCTCTTGCTGGGAGCTGTGTACTGGGAGCTGTTCTTATTCAGCCATCTTGGCAAGAATCCCCTATTCCTTTTTCTTTCTAAGCCATATTCATTAAATGAGTTATCTCACAATTTTTTTTATCCATTCTTCTGTCAATGGGTATTTTTGGTTGTTTTCAGTTTAGGGCCATTATGAATCTGCTGAGGGTAACATTTTTGTACAGGTTTTTTTTCTGTGAACACAAGTTTTTATTTCTCTTGGGAAAATATCTAGATTACAGTACGTGTGTGTGTGTGTGTGTGTGTGTATAAAAGTGGATAAGAAATCCACAAAGAGAATTTCAAGGTGCACTTTTCACCATTTAAAATTCCCAGTGGTGGCCTGGCATGGTGGCTTATGCCTGTAATCCCAGCACTTTGGGAGGCCAAGGCAGTTGGATCACTTGCACCCAGGAGCTCAAGACCAGCCTGGCCAACATGGCAAAACTCCATTTCTACTAAAAATACAAAAAAAAAAAAAATTAGCCAGGTGTAGTAGTGCATGCCTGTAATCCCAGCTACTTAGGAGGCTGAGGCACGAGAATTGCTTGAACCAGGGAGGTGGAGGTTGCAATGAGCTGAGATCATGCCACTGTATTTCAGCCTGGGCAACAAAGTGAGACCTGTTCAAAAAAAAAAAAAAAATCCCAATGGCACTGCATGAGAGGCCTCACCCTTTCCAACATTTGATATTTTCAGTAGTTTTAATTTGTGTCCTGTAATGGGTATGTAATGATATCTCCTAGGCTTTTAAATTGCATTTCCCTGATGAGTGCTTATATCAAGTAATTTTCCTTGTGCCTAATGGCCATTTTTTGTGAAGTGTCTATTCAAGCCTTTCACCCATTCTTAATTGGGCTTCCTATTTTTTTTATTGTTGCATTGTAAGATTTCTTCATATGTTTTGGATAGAAGTTTTTTGGTCAAATATGAAATCTGCAAATATGTTCTCCCATCCTGTGGCTTGTTTTGCCATTCTCTTAATGATGTCTTTTACAGAGTAAAATTTTTAGTTTTGATGAAATTCAACTTTTCTTTTCTTTTGTGGTTGTGCTTTCTGTTCCTAAGAATTTTTATGTACTCCAAGCCTGCAATGATAATTATTTTTTGTTTTCTTTTAGAAACTTTATAGACTTAGCTTATATATTTATGTCTATGGTCCATCTCAAATTTATTTTTGTATATACTGTGAAGTAGAGGTCAGACCTCTTTCTTTTTCATGGGGATATCCAGTTATTCCTGCATCATTCGTTGAAAAAAATTTCCTTTCATCAAGTCACTTTGGCATAATACTTTTGTCAAACATACTTGACCATATAAGTTTGGATCTGTTTTTGGGCTTTCTATTCTATTCCATAAATCTGTCTATCCTTATGCAAATACTACACTGTCTTAATTTCTATAGCTTTATAATAAGTCTTGACATAAGGCAGAGTAAATCCTTCAACATTATTCTTTTTAAAAATTGTTATAGCTATCACAGGTCCTTTGACTTTCATATAAATTTTAGAATCAGCTTATAAATTTCTACCAAAGGTTTTACTGGGATGTGTAGAACCTATAAATAAATTTAGGGAGGATAGGTATTTTAAAAATATTGTCTTCCTTTTTTCTTACTATTACTCTAAAAATAAACAACTAAAACACCTGGATTTTAAAACTTGAAATAGAAAGTAGATGTGGGTGCAAAGTTTCCTAAGTTTTAGTGGAAATTTGATTACTTGTTCAAAAATTAGCTTCCTAAAATCAAGTTTTGTAGCAAAGGGAACAAATTGCAACTCATTGCCAGGAGACTTTAAAATAAATGTCTTAGGATTTTCTCTCTGGACCTATGCCTTAACCTTCCCTTTTCATTTAACAAATATTTATTGAGTGCCTGCTATGTGTCAAGCACTGCTCTCGGCACAGAGAACACTGCTATGACCAAAACAGACTAAAATCTCTGCCTTTATGGAGACTGCATTTTTAGTGAAGACTTTCCAACACCTCCATGCTGAAAACCTTTGGAAGTGGTCCCCAGCACATCAACATTATTCCAAACTACTATATTTTGGAACACATAAAGCATGACTGAAAGTAAGCCGTGTGTGTGTGTGTGTGTGTGTGTGTGTGTGTGTACATACAAGATTCTCAAACTTGCTCCCTTATGATTTTAGGATAGGAACATTTTTGACATTGGTTTTTTGTAGAAGAGCATGGCTCCATCCAGTTCAAGAAAAAATAAAGGCAATTTCCAGAAGCTGTGAATCTTGGCTCCTTTATGGTTTTCATATACAGAAGGCATTCTTATGACAGCTATTTGAGTATAAACAGTGCTTTTTGCTACCAGACAATCCCTGTTCAGACAACTACTTTTGGTATTCTGTGTGGATTAAAGGGAACAAAGAAGGAAGGGGCTTTTCACATGGGTACTAAATCAAAAGAGAAAGCAGGCAAGAGGCTGTGGGTAGGGAGAAGACAAGGAAAGCGTAAAGCCAAGAGAATAATTACCAGCAAGAATCAGACTGTTCTGATTCCAGATATTCTTCAGGTACAAGCTCTCTGTTGAACCATATATGTCTTTCTCAAATGCCTATAAACTAATTTTTCTCTCTTTCTTCTGAAGGAATATCATTCTGTTTATTAGCCAAGTATGAAATAACTAGTCATTATTCATTTCAGGGATTCTGATCTTCAAATCTTTGAGGAAAGACAAATTTACCTCATAAATATGTTTGTTCCTTTGTAATAGAGAGGGGACAGCAGGAGCAGGGGAGAGAAAGAAAAGATTATCTTGGAGAAAAACAACCACTATACTCTCGAATATCCCTGCTACTAATAGACTCAGCCTTGAACACAGACAAGCTATTTTATGCTTTCTGGAAATGAAAAGGGAAGATACAAGCACACATATGTGCAAATTTTCCATAAAGAATCTACTAATAGCCATATAATCTGTAAAAGATGTGACTATCCAAATCTTAATTCTCTGCAACACAAGAAACTCATATATGTTTTAAATAGAAAAAAATTGATCAGTTTTAAATAAAATGGCTTTAAACTCCCTAATTTTAATGAGACTGTAAGCTCAGGCTGATTGATTTAGTAATATAATGTACTTGTGCTCCAATTTTTAATAATTAATTGTTCATTGCAAGATATTGCTTTTGGGTCATCCCATCCCATTTTGATCATCACCTCATTACTGCTGAGTTCGTCACATCAATTTCTCATTCATTCCACATGCAGAAATTAATGAACAACTCAGAACATCTTTTATTTTCTTTTAAGGGGAAATAGTTACTTTGGCAGGAAATGGATATGAGCAAATGGAATGACAGTCTAGAGCAAAGTAGCCCTTTTCTGTGTGGGATAAAAGACAAGAAGATGAATCATGAAATGTCTCGGACTGGGACTTCCAAAGGGAGGTAGCCTTCCAAGGGCCAAGAGGAAGAAAACTTGTGACCCTTCCTCTAGTTCCAAAAGGCAGATGTTAAAGGAGACAATTAGACCAGAAGTAGAGACCAGAGCACCTTGAGAGCTTGATGCAAATCGGCAGTAAAACTTGAGGGTAGAGCAGGGTTTTCTCCCAGGACACAATGATACAAGGTCTATTTTTATATAATGAAAAAGACAGCACATCTGTTACATAAAACCATCTGAGTGCCAGGGATGACAAAGCATATCACAGGGCAAGCCAAACACATTTTGCTGAGGCAATGTCTGTCTCTATCTCTAGCTCACTTCAGTGATCCATTGAGGAAATCAAGGTGGAAGATGGAAACACATCTAGCACACTTGAAGCTACAAAGTTAGCAGTAAGGATTCTTAGAAAAGACCTTGAGGACATCTTGTTCAACGTATCTGTTGAACTAATAAGGCATAGAAAAGAGAAGTGACCTGCTCAGTCTCAAACTAAGTCTTTGGCAAAACTAGGTCTAGAAAGAACACAGGTCTCTTGATTACCTGCAATGTGATGAAATGCTGCTCCTCCTGTCCCTATCAATACTGATCAGTTATTCACTGATCAAGTATTGATAGAATACTTGATCAATACATACAAATATGTATTCTTCTTGATACATAGCCTACTGTATCAAAGATAAGCTTTTCAAAAATCTTAATTGAGATAAAACTCACATACCATAAAGTTCACCTATTGAAAGTGTACAGTTCAATGGGCTTTTGATACATTCAGAGTCATGCAACCGCCACTACAATCAATTTTAGAATATTCTCATCACCCCAGAAGGAAATCACATATCCGTTAGCAATCACTCCAAAATACCCCTCCCAAACACCTGGTGCTAGGCAGCCAGTCCTCTGTTTTCTGTCTCTATAGATTTGCATACTCTAGACATTTCTTATTAACTGAATCATATGCTATGTGGTTTTGATTGGCTTCTTTCACTTAACATGTTTTCAGTGTTCATCCATGTTGTAGCATGTATCAGTGCTTCATTTCTTCATATGGCTGAATAACACTCCATTGCATGGATATGCTACATGTTGTTTTTCCATTCATCAGTTGATGAATAATTAGGTTGTTTCCCCTTTGGGGCCATTATGGCTAATACTGCAATGAACATTGCATACAAGTTTTTGTATAGAGATATGTTTCTATTTCTCTTTGTTCTATATCTCAGAACAGAATTGCTAGCTCAAATGGTAACTCTATGTTTAAACTTCTGAGACATCAAACTGTTTTCCAAAGGAGCTATGTCACTTTACTCCACACCAGGAGTGTAAAATGACTCTCCACATCCTTGTTAACACTTGTTTTTATCTGTCTTTTTTATTATAATGATTTTAATGGCTGTGAAGCCATATTTCAATGTGGCTTTGATTTATTTTCCTGAGGACTAATGATGCCAAGTATCTTTTCACATGCTTATTGGCTACTTTTATATCTTCTTTGGAGAAATATCTATTCATATCATTTGCTTATTTTTAAATGGGTTGTCTTATTTTTTAGTCATCGGAGTTTTCATATATTCTAGATATTAGATCCTTATCAGATACATGATTTGCAAGTATTTCTTCATAATCTGTGAGATGTCTTTTCACTTTTTAGTAGTGTCCTTCGATGCATAGAAGTTTTAAATTTTGATCAAGTACAACTTATGTTTTTGTTGTTGCCACTTGTGCTTTGAGGATTTTATAAGAAACCATTGCCTAAGGTAAGGTCATGAAGATTTGGCCTCATATTTTTTCTAAGAGGTATCCAAACACCAAACACTATTAGTTGAGGAGACTGTTGATTCTTTCCCATTGACACTGGCATCCTAGTTGAAAATCAGCTGGTCATAGATGCGTGGGCTTATTTCTGGACTCTCAATTCTATTTCATTGAACTACAATGAATCACACAGTCTTAATTATTATAGCTTTGTAGTAAATCTTGAAGTTGGGAAGTGTGAATGATTCAACTTTGTTGTTCTTGTTCAAGACTGTTTTGGTTATTCTGGGTCCCTTGAATTGCCATATGAATTTTAGGATCTGCTTGTCAATTTCTGCAAAGAAGCCACCTTGGATTCTACTAGAAATTTGTTAAATCCATAGAGTATAAACTTTTGATAAACTATTATTAAAATGCAATAAAAGAACCGATAATCCATAAGTCTCTATCCCTTTATTTTTTCAGACTATAATCATTTTATTCATATGTTATTGTGAAAAATCTCAGGATTTTTAACCTAATAAAAAATGAAATGGACCTAACAGTCTGTAACTCCCACTACCTTTTCATCCCCACGTATACACTTTTAAATCAGTTTTGCCACATTGAATTATCATGACAATCCTGTCAGAGACAGGTGGTATTGTCTCCATTTTAACTACAAGGCAAAAAGATTCAGATGAGTTAGGTTAATGCTGAAATCTCCATAACCAGCAAAAAAGAAAGACATATATCCAGCCTAGACCAATGTTGTACTGTCATGCCCAAGTGCTTGAAGAGCCTGCTATTACTTCAAAAAGCTGTCTTTCCTAAAGGTACCCCTGTGACTCTCCATTGTTGAGCTGTAGAATAACCTTCTTTCTGGAAAAGAATACAAATGAGGCCAGGCACGGTAGCTCACACCTGTAATCCCATCACTTTTGGGAACTGAGGCAGGTGGATCACCTGAGGTCAGGAGTTTGAGACCAGCCTGACCAACATGGAGAAACCCCGTCTCTACTAAAAATACAAAATTAGCCAGGCATAGTGACGCATGCCTGTATTCCCAGCTACTCAGGAGGCTGAGGCAGGAGAATTGCTTGAACCCAGGAGGTAGAGGTTGCAGTGAGCTGAGATCACACCATTGCACTCCAGCCTGGGCAACAAGAACAAAACTCCGTCTCAAAAAATAAAAAAAATACAAATGAAACTTGAATTTTCTCAAGTGATTATCAGTTAAATGGCTGATGGGACCAGTTACTAAAGCATATGTTTTATATTTTAGTCAATGCTATGACATTCAGGAACTCATCAGAAAAGTCAGCCATGAGTGTTCATATTTTGGATTTGCATCCTATATTTGCACCCATCAGTGACTGTTTCTCAGAAATATTTACACACTCTTAAAGCTGGAAAAGTTCTTAGAAATCTATCACCACAGGATCTTAACAGAAATAAATAATATTCTTTGAAAATGTTTTATCCTTGAGTTTGGAAAACACTAAATTGAACAAAATGAGTCAAGTTTCTTTGTTCCAGAGCTTCTCACTTAACATAAGGCTCCTGTGTATTCCAGAATCTGCAAAGTTTCTCAAACATGTTAGATGCTTGTTAATGGACCTAGCATCTCACAGAACACAAATTATCTTCAGGAAATGCCATGAATGTCCTGTATTTTCTCAGATTTCTACAGCAATATTTTCTCTGAATAAAGTGAATTGTTTATCACTCCCCTTCCCCCAGTCCCTATGACCACCATCACCTTTTATGTATTTAAATAGAAGTATTTAACAAATATCCACTTGAAAAAGTTTCTAAATATGTATTTAATTATACTTTAAAATGTCCTCATCTGTTAATTTATCAAATGTCCTGCATATAAGAAACCACAGAATAAATTCTACCTGAAAGTCAATGCCAAGAGAAGGTACAGCCCTTTACACAAATGCATATACATCCTTTCATATTGAAAGTTACATAATACAACATGTTTTTTTTTTTTTTTGCCTTGGCTCCTAGGAATTTATCTAATCTAAGTATCTGCTCATCATATATACTGATCCCTAAAGCACTTATACTCACCTGCTGTTTAAAGTTGTATTTGTAGCTAGCTTTTTGCCTTGATTTATGTGTTCTAATATAGAATTCTACCTTAATTTTTATTTGTAATTGTGGCAAAAGGATATAACTGATAAATGAAAAAATAAAAAAATTTATATGAAAACAAAATTAAATTTTTGTCACTTTTCTAATTACCATGTCAAATGAAAATGCTGTACATATTCCTAAAATATGCAATGGATGAGTTTGGGATTCGATGTATTTAAATTAAGACTCTAGTATATACATAAAAATTTGCATTAAAGGATCTTGAGAGGGGATGCAGTTCTAAGACACGCCCCAGGCCAGCAGAAACTCAACTGCAATGACAGATTTCACATCTATAGAGACTTGCCACATGTACTAAGAAACTATGGGCACAACAAAAATAAAACAAAGCAAAAATCAAACCAAAAAATTCCAACAGTTAACACATGAGCTTACAAACAACAGCTATAAGGACATACCAAATTGCAGACATGATGTGTGACGGTGCTTATTTGTCAGATGGCAACTTTAAGAAGTAGATTGCAGGATGAGTTACAATTTATGTATCGAACAACAGCTAACATTTCTCCAGAGCAAAGTGAAAAATGTCACGGAGTAGGTGGATTAATTAGTAAGCAAACAAATGTGCTATAGATGAAATTCAGTGTAGACTTGGCCTGGCTCCTCAAAATAAAGCTTAAAACTAGACCTTTTTGCAAAAACCTGAATGGAAAGCTTTATAAATACATATAAACAAAATTTGGTCTAGAGACTTTCAAAGTTGTCTTTGATATCTGAATTATTTTTTAATTCTAAGGTAAGGATTGAGAGCCACTT
The DNA here is from genome assembly GCA_963574635.1 of Cheracebus regulus. Classification (NCBI taxonomy): domain Eukaryota; kingdom Metazoa; phylum Chordata; class Mammalia; order Primates; family Pitheciidae; genus Cheracebus; species Cheracebus regulus. The sequence continues at coordinate 9,115 of CAUYQU010032687.1, read as the reverse complement.
TTAGGACATTAATACTTTACACAGTACCAAGAGAGAAGTGGAAATAGTCTTTTAAGAAATCATACTCATAATAATGAGGAAAAAACCCACAGAAGAAAAGGATACTCTGAAAGACTCAATTTTTAAAGTTCTCGTATTGATAAATGATTGCCTTGGCTCCACCCAATCATTAACATTCCCAATGCTAATGTCCCTTTTTACTTATGAAAGCGTTTTTTAAAATATATGAAGTCTTATGATGCCTGAGAACCCACACTGTCTTCCCAGAAACTGATGAAAAGTTTGTGTTCTACCACATGACCCTTGGGCCAAGGTTTAGTACCCCCTGAGAACTGGCTGAACTGAATGAAGATGCCTGAGATGCAAAGATTGGCCAGGTCTATGAGTGTTTACTTGGGATTAGTGAAGCAGTAAATTTAGGGACAGAACACTTTTAGGAGAAAAAGCTAAAAAGTTTTGAAAGTTTCCAGATATAGACAAGGTCTGAGAAGGCACAGCAGGCTTCCCTTATAAGGGAACAAGATAATCCATGAGTAGACAAGTGTGTTCTGAAGAGAGATCAGAAAGTACATGTAGAGCACTGGAAGAGTCTAACAAATAGCTTCAGCTGTAAACCATGACTACTCTTTGGACTGTCCTTGGGACTTTTAATTGGCAGGTCATGCTTAGAACCATTGGTGAGGGAATGAGCTGTTGTTTGAATTTGTCCTGAGAGAGAAAGAAAAATCAAGCTGACTTTGGGAGAGACTGCACTCCATTCTTGGGTAGTTCCTGTGCTAGAGTCCTTTAAATTCCTGTTGCATTCACTAGAAGTCCTTCTTTACTGCATTCTCACTACTCCACAATAACAAAACCCTAGAAGAAAATCCAGGAGACTGTCTATACAACTAATGGATGGGTAGAATATGTTAACTAAGGCCAGAAACCCAGAAATTATAAAAGAAATAATAGACATTTAAACCATGTCAAAACTTAAAAATTTTTGTTTATCATAAACATATCTCAATATGTAAATGTAAGAGCTGGAAAAATATTTTCCATGCAAATGACAAAGAAGTAACATCTATGCAATGCAAAAAGATTTTACAAACTGTCTAGCAAAACAATCAGCTGAATAGAAAAATAAGAAAAGAATACAAATAGAAAGTCACAAGAGGCTGAATCTAAATGGTGATTATATAAAAATAAAACTAATAAAGCATTGAGAAAATTATAATTAAAGTAACAGTGAGATAAGAGTTATAATCATCAGATTGGCAACATTTATTTTTTAAAAGTTATTTATTGCTGGTGAATATATGAAAGGAATCATGCTTGCATATTTTGCCAGTTGAAATGTAAATTACTATATGTAGACTTTTTAGAAAAGCAAACAAAAAACATCTACTAAAACTAAAAATATACATATCTTTTGGCCTAGAAATCCCACTCCTGGTCGTCTATTCTAGAGAAATGAAAACACCAATATGTATATATATAATCAACACATATGCACATAATGTCAAAGGAGTAGAAATGAAGCAAAAGTCCATCAATAAGAAAACTGTTAAATTGGCCAGGTGCTGTGGCTCATGCCTATAATCTCAGTACTTTAGGAGGCCAAGGCAGGTGATCACTTGAGACCAGGAGTTTGAGACCAGCGTGGCAAACATGGCAAAACCCTGTCTCTACTAAAAATACAAAAATTAGCTGGGAATGGTGGCACATGCCTGTCGTCCAGCTACTTGGGAGGTTGAGGCATGAAAATTGCTTGAACACAAGAGGTGGAGGCTACAGTGAGCCAAGATCACACCACTGCACTCCAGCCAGGGTGACGGAGTGAAACTCTGTCTCAAAAGGAAAACAAAAAAAGAAAACAGTTAAATTAATTATGGTACTTCTGTATCATAGAGAATTATGTACTCATTACAAATTACTGCTCAAGGAAGTAAGAGAAGACACAAACAAATGGAAAAACATTCCATGCTTATGCATAGGAAGAATCAATATCCTGAAGATGGCCATATTGCCCAAAGTAATTTATATATTCAATGCTATCCCCATCAAGCTACCACTGACTTTCTTCACAGAATTAGAAAAACTACTTTAAATTTCAGATGGAACCAAAAAGGAGCCAGCATAGCCAATGCAATCCTAAGCAATAAGAAAAAACTGGAGGCATCATTCTACCTGACTTCAAACTATACTACAAGGCTACAGTAACCAAAACAGCATGATACTGATACCAAAACAGATATATAGACCAATGAAACAGAACCGAGGTTTCAGAAATAATGCCATACATCTACAACCATCTGATTTTTGACAAACATGACAAAAACAAGCAATGGAAAGGATTCCCTATTTAATAAATGGTGGGAAAACTGGCAAGTCATATGCAGAAAACAGAAACTGGATCCTTTCCTTACACCTTATACAAAAATTAACTCGAGGTGGATTAAAGACTTAAACGTAAGACCTAAAACCATAAAAATCCTAGAAGAAAGCCTAGGCAATACCATTCAAGACACAGGCATGGGCAAAGACTTCATAACTAAAACACTAAAAGCAATGGCAATGAAAGCCAAAATTGACAAATGGAATCTAATTAAACTAAAGAGCTTCTGCAAAGCAAAAAAAAAACTATCATCAGAGTGAACTGGCAACCTACAGAATGGGATAAAATTTTTTGCAATCTGTCGATCTGACAAAGGGCTAATATCCAGAATCTATAAGGAACTTAAATCTATAAGACAAAATCAACCCCATTAAAAAGTGGGTGAAGGATATGAACAGACACTTCTCAAAAGAAGACATTTATATGTCCAACAAACATATGAAAAAAAAGTTCATCAACACTGGTCATTAGAGAAATGCAAATCAAAACCACAATGAGATACCATCTCACGCCAGTTAGAATGATGATCATTAAAAAGTAAGGAAACAACAGATTCTGGAGAGGAAGTGGAGAAATAAGAACTCTTTTATACTGTTGGTGGGGGTATAAATTAGTTCAACCATTGTGGAAGACACTGTGGCAATTCCTTGAGGATCTAGAACTAGAAATACCATTTGATCCAGCAATCCCATTACTGGGTATATACCCAAAGGATTATAAATCATTCTACTGTAAAGACACTTGCACACATATGTTTACTGCAGCACTATTCACAATTGCAAAGACTTGGAACCAACCCAAATTCCCATGAAAGATAGACTCAATAAAGAAAATGTGGCACATATACACCATGGAATACCATACAGCCATAAAAAGGATGAGTTCATATCCTTTGCAGGGACATAGGTGAAGCTGGAAACCATCAGTCTCAGCAAACTAACACAGGAACAGAAAATCAAACACCACATGTTCTCACTCAAGTTGGAGTTAACAATAAGAACACATGGACATAGGGAAGGAACATCACACCCTGGGGCCTGTTGGGGGGTGGGGGGCTTGGGGAGGGATAGCATTAAGAGAAATACCTAATGTAGATGACAGGTTGATGGGTGCAGCAAACCACCATGGCATGTATATACTTATGTAACAAACCTGCATGTTCTGCACATGTATCCCAGAACTTATAATTAAAAAAAAAAAGGAAAATGAATTAGACCTAAGATAATTCACTCAGAATGATGTCTCTAACGTATTGTTGAATGAGATAGGCACAGTGAGAAAGATTTTTTTCAGCAAATTACAATTTTCTAGTTAAGATAACAGTAAGTGACATTCAGACTTTGCCCACACTAACTTCTTGACATTCTTTTGGAGTACAGCCTTCATTTTTGAACTATTTTAAGATATCAGTCAATATTTACAATCTATCCCCAGCTCAACTCAATCTTAGGAGGAGTAAACAAAAAGCTGTTCATTCACAATGAACTCTTTGGACACAAGGGGATCATCACTCCTGTCCACTGAGGAGTTCTGGGTGCTTCACTAATAAATAATCAAGATAATGAACAGTGATTAAATTTTGTTTCATTATTCTTTTTACTTGGGACACTCAGAAGCCGGCTTCTTTGTTACCCTTGGCAGAGGAATTTGAAAAAGTAGATATTGCTGCTTACAATACAAACAAAGCATTGTTATTCCTACTATGTTAAGAGTTTCTAAAATGGAAAAAAAAAAGTTAACAGCTTATTTTAAGAACAGTTTAGAGGCCAGGCACAGTGGCTCACGCCTATAATCCCAGCACTTTGGGAGGCCGAGGTGGGTGGATCACTTGAGGTCAGGAGTTCGAGACCAGCGAGTTTAAGACCAGCCTGACCAACATAATGGCCTGGCCCAGTCTCTACTAAATACACAAAAATTATCTGGGTGTGGTGACATGTGCATGTAGTCCCAGCTACTCAGGAAGCTGAGGCAGGAGAATTGCTTGAACCCAGGAGGCAGAGGTTGCAGTGAGCCAAGCCACAGATTGCAGCAGGCTACAGAGTAAGTCCCTGTCTCAAAAAAGAAAAAAAAAAATGGTTTAGAAATAGAACAGAGTCTATGGGTTAAAAAATGCAAGAGGTCTTGAACTGTAGAGAAGGATGTTTGCTATGATCTGAATGTGTCCCCCAAAATTCAAGTGCTAAAAACTTAATCCCCAAGGCAATGATATTGGGAAGCGGGGCCTAATGTGAACTGTTTAGGTGATGTGGGATCTACCCCCATGAATGAATTAATGCTGCTATAGAAAAGGCTTGTGGGAGTAGGTCCTTTCTCTCTTGCCCTTTCACTATGTGAGGATGCAGCAAGAAAGTCCTGGACAGATGATGGTGCTGTGATCTTGGACTTCCCAGCCTCCAGAACTATGAAAAATAAATTTCTGTACTCTATAAATCACCAGTTTGTGGTCTTCTATTTCTAGCAGCACAAAACAGACAACAATGCTTAGCATTGCTTTCAGTAGATTTTTTTTGTGCCAACATAGTTACAGTAGAAATATATTTCTCAGAATTCCATTCACTAAGTAGCTATAGATTAGCATGTACCATAAGAGACATGGCATATGGGATTTAGAGAACAGAAGGTTAGTAGAAAATATATTCCCTTTTCTAAGCTTTATTAAAGTATATTTGACAAAAATTGTATATATTCAAGGTGCACAATATCATGTTTTGAAATATGTGTACACTGTGAAATAATTATAACAAGCTAATTAACATATCCATCACTTCATATAGATATCTTTTTTTGTGGTGAGAATACTTAAGATCTATATTTTTAGTAAATTCCAAGTATATAATACATAATTATTAATTGTAGTCAACATGTTACACACTGGGTCTTATTAATCTTATTAAGAGTTTGAACTCTTCAGTCAACATCTTCCCATTTCCTTCACTTTCTTCTACTCTGTTTTTGAGTTTGACTTTTTTAGAATCTGCATTTAAGTGAGATCATGCAGTATTTGTGTGTCTGTTTCTGGCTAACTTCACTTAACAAAATGTCCTCTAGTTTCATCCATGTTGTTGCATATGGCGGAATTTCCTTCTTCTTAAGGCTGAATAATATGAGAGAGAGAGAGAGAGAGAGAGAGAGTGTGTGTGTGTGTGTGTAAAACATCTTCTTTATCCATTCACCTGTGATGGATATTTAGATGTTTTCATATCTTGGCTATTGTGAATAGTGATGCATTGAATTCAGGACTGCAGATATTGTTTCAACATGGTGATTTTATTTCATTTCAATACATATTCTGAAGAGGAACTGCTGGATTATAAGGTAATTCTATTTTTAACAGTTTGAGGGACCTTCATAATGTTTTCCGTAATAGCCCATACCAACATACATTGCCAACAATGTATAAGGGTTCCTTTTTCTCCACATCCTTGCCAACAGTTGTTATGGTATGACTTTTTGATAATGACTAGCTTAAGGTGATATTTTGTTATGTGTTTGACTTGCATTTCCCTGATAATTAGTGATATAGAGCCGCTTTTCATATATCTGTTAGCCATTTTACATGTTATTTGAAAAGATATCTATTCAGATCCTTTGCCCATTTTTCATGGTCAACTAATCTTCAAAAAAAATGCCAATAATCACAATAAGAAAAGGATAGCCTCTCTCTTCAATAAATGATGTTAAGAAAACTGAATATCCACAGGCAATAAACAAATCATTAAATAAAATTGGTTCCTTATCTTATACCATACATAAAAATCAATTCAGAATGGGTTAGAGTTTTAAACATAAGACCTAAAATCATAAAACCAGTAGAGGAAAGCATATGGAGAAAGCTCCATGACATTGGTTATAGCAGTGGTTTTTTGGATATAACACTGAATGAACAGACAACAAAAGCAAACATGAGTTGGGCTACATCAAACTAAAACATTTCTACACAGCAAAGATTACAATCAACAAAATGAAAAGGCAACCCACAGAATGGGAGAAAATGTTTGCAAACAATATATACTAGAAGAGATTAATATCCAAAATATATCTAAAAGCAAAACCATACAGTTCAAGAGCAAAACCAAAAATAACTTGAGTCATGTTCTGTTTATATTCAGAAGGTCAGTGCAAAGTAAAGATGCTGTTGCCACTCACATACATTGTCTCTTACCTGTTGGTTTACCTGGTGGTGGGTCTTCAGCCAGGCTCCAGCAACTCCCTCTCTTTCCAGTTCTTTGCCTTTGACTTCTCACTCTCCTGGGCAAGGGGCATTTTAGCTTTGTGTCAAAGGGAAACTATTTCCTTGCTGCTTACGTGTCACCCACTACCACCTTCCCCTACCACAACCATCAGAGGCTTAGAAAAGTTAAGAGACTAAAGCAGGTTCCAGTCCAATGTCATGGGTTCTGGCTAATTCTCACAGGTTCCTGTTTGTCTTTTCTTCCCACATTCCCTGTTCTTTATTCTTCTAAACTGCCTGCCCCGTGGACTTTAGGCTCCAGCACCACACACAGAAGCAATAACCACACATGAATTGTTTAACCAGCTCTCACAGTTGCAAATGGTCAAATGTATAATATCATGGTTTATTATATATGTTTCCCAGTGGTTCTGCCTTTTTGAACAAACTCTTATTGATGCCTTACTTAAAATAAGAGAGGGCAAATTAAAATTTCACTGAGATAAAATTGGTGAACATCCCAAAGTTCTATCACGTATTTTTACTTTGGATGAAAGTTATGCCAAAACAGGCAAAGTCATATATTGTTAAAGGAACGAAAAAATAGAATAATACCTATGGAGAAGAATTTGATAGCATCTCATGAAATTATATAATTCACTCTCAGGTCCTGGACTATATTTCAGAATTTATTCTAAAGATATGCTGGCAAAAATATAAAATAGTGTATGCACAAGCCTATTCATTTAGGCACAAATTTAATAACAAAAGACTATCAATAACCCAAATGTGCACCAATAGGGAATTGGTTTAAAAATTATACTAAATCTGAACAATGAGAGAGTATAAAGTTCTCAAAGAGACTGAAGTATATATATTACCATGGATAGTAAATATAGCAGAATGCAAAAAATGTAAAGTAGAAAAAAGTGTGTGCTACCATGTATCTAAGACTATATATATTCATTCACTGGTGGAAAGATAATGTAACATGTTACTCACTAGAGAGGAAGATGTAAAGGGTAAAGATAGAAACTACACTTCTCAGAATATTAATTTGATTTTGAGTCTATAACATTTAATTATAAAATCAAATTATAATTATAATTATATTAAATATAATTAACATTTTTTAAATCCTGGAAATTAAAATCAAAATGAAATAGATGTAGCTAATAAATAAATTTATTGAGTTGAGGATATAACCATTTAGAGAAGAACTATTCCAATTGACATCAATATACAACTATTTCAGTGGTCAACCCTGCTCTGATACTCCCAGGTCAGAAAGAATGCTTTAAAAAAAAAAAAAATCCAAAACTGTTTTCAGCAACCATTTTATTGTTGGTCGTATCGGTGTTGGCCTTTTGAGATTCTTTCATAAATACTGTGGAATATTACAGGAGTAACCATTTTGGTGTTATTGAGAATCAGAGTTTTTGACATAGCAGAAAAGAGATTCTGATGTTAGACTGATGAAACATGTTTAAAACTTCTGTTTATAAACTTGAACTAAAATATTAGAACAGATGTATCATTTATTTTATCTTTAAAAATACATTTCCTAGCTCTGGCCTAGAAATAATAACCAACTCAGTATCAATGAGCACTTTAGTATGCAGATTGTGTTATCTGTGGCAAAATTATCACTAGTTTGAGAACAACTGCTTTAGCCTGTGATCAGTGATATAAAAAGGAAGACTCATATCAGTCTCATCATTGAGAGGGCTGGTTTAACTACAGATTGCAGAGATATTAAAATCACAATAGGAGTTGATCCAAGATGGCGGATTAGGAGCAGCTCAGGATTGCAGCCCCCAGTGAAAGTGCAGAGGGTGAGTGGACGCTGCATTTCCAGACGGATTTTTACTACCCCCAGACCAAGAGATTCCCAGGCGGATCAGCCCCACGGGTCGCCAGTGCGGCTGTTGTGGCCGGCGTGGCTGTTTCTGCCGGCACAGCTGTTTTGGCCGGCGCGGCTGCTTTACCGGCGCCCCAGCGCGGCGGGTCTCCGTACAAAATACACTGGTCTGTGTGCCCTTTTAACTGGCAAGTGGAGCTACGGGAAGGCAAATTAAAAGGGGCACTGAATCAGGGATCCAGCCCAGGATATCCCCAGGCAAAAAAGCGCTACGAATCTCAGTGCCGCTGTTTCAGCCTGCGCAGTGTGTCCCCACAGGGGAAATCACACAGATCCCGGCGCCTTTTCAACAGGTGACTGGAACACCTGGGAGTCGACCGGAACACCTGGGAGTCGACCATTCAACTAAAAAAACAAAAGGCTCTGAGACAGCGAGCCAGGTGATCAGGCTCAGCTAAAACAGCAATTGGAAACGCTCTTGGTTAAGAGTTTCGCAGTGGGCGCAACTGAACCCGGGACGGTCCAGTTCTGTGGGGGAGGGGTGTCTGCCATTACGGGGCACTCCACCACGACAGAGGAAGTCTGCCATGGCGGAGGCAGCCTGCTGTTGCCAAGGCAACCCGCCGTTGCCGAGGTAACCCGCCATTACAGAGGCGGGCCACTATTGCCGAGGCAGATCTAATTACACCCATATAAACAGGACTGC